>JAIUZE010008694.1:88834-117572 GCA_022085475.1 Heliosperma pusillum | reverse complement strand
TCCACTGACCCCTTTTCGTAAAATGGTCATATCTCCTACGTTACTTCTCTGTTTTGGGCGTGTGACATACCGTTGGAACCGTAAGAAGATAAGCTATCACCTCCATTTATAATTACTGCATTATCATGTCTATAATGCAAGTTATGACCGTTTAAAGATGACCTTTGTCTTAGATGGTTTCTAAACTTGTTGTTTTGAGATGGGCATTATTTTTTTTATTGATTACGCTTCTTAAAATTGGTCTAATGCTTATGTAACATGTATTGACTCTTTTTTATCATTGATACATTTATCTTATGCCTTATTCACATGTTTAGCGACAGTTTTGGATATTTAGCTCATTTGAGTCATGTATATCTTGAATAATCGTTGAGTCTTTTTTGTTGGATGTCATTAAGCTCTCATTTCCCGTTTGTACCCTTATACTCATTAGACTCTATGTCGGAGCGATAGAGGTACATTATATTGTTGTTAGTGGGGAAATGACAACGTTGTTGCGAGGCAAACGCAATGCGTTGATCGACCCGGCCGTTAAATGTTGTATCCTTGCGAGGTGGTGTCATTGCATGTAGCGTACTCGCTTGTTCACTTTGACCTTGTCTTTGGCTTAGTTTAGCCGAAAGATAATACTTGTGCTCTTTCCGCCTCTTTCGCGTAGTTTAGCCAAATTTGGGGTACTCGACGTCCATTGAGTTGATCGAGTCTTGGATGTGAAATGTCCATCGCTTGTCGAATCGGGTACACGTTTTATCCCGAGAGTCTGGTCAGGTTTAGACTAGGACCGTATTATTATCATCGCCCTACCGGGAGGAAATGAGTCTTTCGTGTACGTGATGTTTATCGTATACGGTTCAGGGAAATGTTTATCCCGTGTACGTGTTGGTCATACTTGCTCAGTACAGATGCTAGTGCGTGTCATTTATCGTGAGAGTGTGTTTGCTTATACGTTTGATGATATGTTGGCTGGTATACTTGGATTACCGGATTCTTATGATTGGTCTGATTGTCGAGTCCCTACCCTTCTCAAGTATATGTCGCTAAGGGTGAGATTTAAGCCCTTTGTGTTCCATATGGTTGCCAAGGGGACTCTTCCCCGAGTCTTGTGTTGCATGATGATGATACGATTGATTATTCATATGCTTATATATTGTTATTATGTAATGATATCCTTATATCCGGCATGATATATATGTATACATGATGAAAAATGATTTTATGCTTGCTTCAGTGCGTTTTGATGTGATATGGCTAGGAGAACCCCGACTTACTCCTCACTGACTGTGGCATTCATGTTTTATGAATGAACAGGTTGCAGGTTGGTTTTTCATAGGGTTTTGGCGGGTGAGCTAGCGAGCGTTGTACTTACAGCGATTTACCCTAAGCGTTGTAGTTTATATTAGTGTTACTATCTCTTTTGTATTTTGATCAATGGAACAGGATCCATTGTATTTATTTAATTTACAATTTGTATAAATGATTTATTAAATTAAGCGTTGGTTTTATAATATAGTGACATTCGTGGTTTTGCCTCTAAAATTTTAAAAAAAAATCTCGTATTTCCGCTGCAAATCTATGTGTTTACTTTATTGCAAAATCTCGGGGTATCACATGAAGTATATAAGTGATATACTTGATCAGTTGCTCGCCTAATTCCTCATTTATACACTTTTTCCGCCGCCTCAACTCTTATCTATCATAAAACACTTTCTCTTTGTGTTTATCATGTTCTTTTGTCTCACCAAATGATCCATCATACTCTTCTAAATATAAAAAGTATAAACTCATTAGTTTGCTTATCCAACCTCAATAGCTTCAAAGTTTAGAAACAGAGAGATTTTAAGATTATTGACCACCATTGTTATCTTCTTAAAAGTTATATGGATTGTATTGAACGAAAATAATAAAAGATGAATTAAGATTTTGTAGATCTGAGAAGATATATGCATGATATCATATTTCATCATATATTTCTCCATTTACCTCCGAAAGGCAGGATAGTATGAAACAATTCATACGGATATATTTCATCATGTTATCTCTTTATAATTAATTCATTAAAATAAAATGTAAATTTCGGATTTGAACTGGATATATCCGTATTCGATCCGAATTTTTCGGATATTAATATTTGGAGATTCAATCAGTTTGGATCGAATATTGAATATAAAAATATGAAAATTTGGATACGAATATCCGATCCGAAGTGTGGTGCGGATCGGATATCCGATCCATGTTATCCCCTAGTCACAGGTCCAAATTCTAGATGAGTCCTTCCTTTTGAGTTAGGTTAAGTACTAAGGTAGAATAAGGGTTTCAAGAGGTTATACTAGTTTTCATAAAAGCCAAGAGAACCAGCCAAGATGAACCAGCAAAACCAAAAAGAGATAGAGATCAATTTTTTCTAATTCGGGAAAAGAGACAAATTGCTTTTTCTGAACACAAATTGCAGTCTGTTTTTCATCTTTTGGGTCCGACCTTTATACTTATTGTAATGTAGTCTAGGGCCCTCAGATGTCACCTGCATCTAAGGGTCAAAGCCTCTTCTGTAACTTCATGTATAAAGGCCAGAATGGTAAGGAAATACTCTGATTGCTTTTGACTGAAATTAAACAAACCTTGGAAAATACTCTCAACCTTTCAAAATGTACTTGTTGAGCTAGTTTTTTGATGATGACATGCCTAGATGTGCATCTTAGTTAAGTTTTCAGGAAAATTATGAATCTCCAAGCAAGATTTAATCAATTATGAATCTCCAAGCAAGATTTGTTGAAGTGTTGATAAAGTGTTGAATGTCCAAGAAAGTCGAGTTGTAACGAGTCATCTTGTTGTAAAGATAGAAGAGTATAATACTTACAACAGAAGCAACAGTCCTCGCAACTGTTATCTCATTTGTCCAGTAACAGTGAGAACGATTGTTGCCCATGTCTGACATCTTTCAATCATTCGGATTTAAAGCTTTCAATTACTTTAAAATTCCCAATTGATTTCTGTTTGAAAATGATTTTTAATTATTTTGAAATGATTTGCAACTTGCGTGAAAAGAGATGAGAAGGAATCTTTTTGAAAAGTTTCAACCTGAAAATAGCATAGACAAACTTTTTTTCTTACAAAAAGGCAACTTGTTAGTTTCCCAAAATGTTTGTCATCTTGTGCTTTTTACCCATGGAAAATCAGAGGGTAAAACTCTTTTCAGATTTCTTGAGCTGCCTACCTTCTCTCTTGTCCTTGATACTTTGTCACTTGTGAAAACCCTTTTAAAAGAAGATCTCTTTTGCTCACATGACTTGAGAGTTGACTCTCTCAAGGCATTTCTTTAATCATTTCAAATCACTTCTTCCTCTATAAATAGAGAGCACTCCCCTCCCATTTTCTTCAAAACTTTCGAGAGCACAAAGCATTCTTTGAAAAATAGTTTTCAAAAGTTTCCAACTTTTAAACTTTGCAAAATCTTTCAAAGTCTTCAAAATTTTCAAAGCTTTCAAAATCCTCAAAGTCACAGACATGTCAACTGTTGCCTTAAGTATTACACTCTTTTATCTAGAATAGTTAGATATGTAAGTTTCTTAAACCCATTATTAGACATTTCTAATAACATATTACAATTAGTTTACTCATTAAACTATTGGATCTTATGCATGCATAACTAAAAACAACAGGATAAGAAGAAACTTTTTCTCACATTGATTTTGGACGTTTTGGGCACAAGAATAGGACACCTTCCTATACTTGTTCTTGAGCTTTTATGTGAGGGATGAACTACTAGTTCTTAGTAGGGGTGAGCAAAACCGGGTACCCGATACAGTTTTAAAAACCGTATCGGGTACCCGGTTTTTATAAGGCCAAAAATTAATACCCGGATACGACCCGGTTTCCGTATACCCGGTTAAACCGGGTACCCGAAAACCGTATACCTGGATCCAGTTTAATTAATAATGGTCAAAACTCAAAGTTTCACGTACAACTTATTTTTTGTTATTTTTAATTAAACCGTGTCAAAAACCGTATACCCGGTTTTGATTTTCCCCGACCCGGACCCGATACGATTTAAAAAAACCATATCGTATACCCGGAAATTCGTAGCGTGTACCCGAAAATCCGTGTAATTAAAACCGTATACCGTATCATATCCGTATATTAAAACCGTATCGTATATTTTTGCTCAGCCCTAGCTCTTAGTATTAGAACTCTCCAAATAGTAGAACCCAAGACAACCCCAAATCTCTACAATATTATTACTATAAGTAATATAATAGTAGCTCTTAATACATATATATATATATATATATATATATATATATATATTTATAATAACTCTTATTATTACACTTAATAATTTTATTAGAAATTTTATGAACTCAAGTTGTAGGAAAAACTTCTCGAGTTTTTCTTCGAGAGAAGACTGAGGTATTTAAGAGATAAGTTAGATGTTTGCATATATGAGATCTTATGGTAAAAATAAGAGGAACAAGTCCTCTTATGCATGCTTGAGGATCGGCCAAGCATAGGTAGTGTGACTACTTTTTGCTTTTTGTTCTTAACAATGAGTTAGAGTAGATGTCTAGGTCTTAGGTTGAAATGATTATGTTTAATTCTCAATTAAAATAATAATCAACACCTAAACACTGCCCTATCTACCCCAAAACCGCTGCACACTTATAAAATGGTGTCCATTTTATTTTTGCGATTTTGTCATTTGTCACATATGTGACATGTGACATGTAACATGTAATTTTGCTTATAAATGTGCATTTAACTAATTTAAATGTTGTTTCATACTTCCTCCGTTCCATTTAATTGTATACGTTTGCTTTATCACGTATGTCAATGGTCATTTTCTTCTGTTTATATCTTTAATTACGTATTATTAAAAATTATAAAAATTTGATATTAATATTGTACTTGGTAAGACAATTTAAACAAGATCTCACATGACTATCTTTTATGTTATATATTAAAAGTTATATTAAAGATTCTACTAACCTATTAATAGTGCCCAAAAAGCAAACGTATACAATCAAATGGAACGGAGGAAGTAACAAATAAATTAGACTTAACATTTTAAGTCACATTTTATAATTACATGTAAATAAAAAGGGTCATCTCATATTTGGTTAATATAATCTACAACAATTTGTAATTATAATCAACCAATTTTGCTTATCTCAAATGTTTCATAAACATAATGCATTCTTAGTAATATAAGAACTAAATTACTAAAATGAATCTTATTTAATCATATTACAATAAAATATAATTCTCACTTTTAATATAAACATAGTTCAATTTAAGGGATTAATTAATCTGTATCGTTATACAATTAATTAATGTACATGATTAGGAGATTGTTCTTTAGGTGTGACCTCAAGGGATCTACCGATCACCACCGTCATACGACAATTACGTCAAACTCAAGTGAGCCAATCGTTACCGATTAATGTTGACCAGTTGACTATAATATTCATCATCCCTTTGTATTCTTGTTATTGAGATTTAATTAAGTGATCACACTAGTGTTGACACAATTACTCCAACAATCTCCCACTTATCTTGTCCTATTACAATCTCCCACTCAATGCAAGGTGTCTTGTAGGTTGTACTTGCATATGATCATATCAAGAGTGGTTTTCTCGATCTGGAGAGTAACTGTCTGACCGTAATTATCTACCATAGATATCTTCCGAGCGTGGCCACGCATTTTCAGCTTACTCCTCCTCGAGTGGCTATGATTTTTAAAACAACCCTGACAAGGAGTGGACAATTCATATCGCATTATTCCCTTCGAATAGACACAACTCATCATGACCCAAAAGATGCCTATTTGACCCCAACTACGAAGGTCGTATAGCATAAATCAAAGTCACTCTGAAACTGTGCCACCTTAGGCGAACAGTCTTTAGTCAAAGAATTGACTCAAAAAGAATTCTATAGTAGCTCTTGCCACGATCAGGCTACAAGAATTGCCAGAACTCTTTAAGCGGTCACTGCCCGACAGATTGTCCCTTACAGTCTGTCTATGTGATCGATTGGTCATCCCTTATGACCTTATCGCACTTGAACTTGCCAGCAATTGCATCCCACTCTAGACACTTCGAGATGTTACCTCATATAAGTAACTATTGGCTAATACTATGTTAATCCAGTTCACTTTAATGGGGTCCAATATTGTCTCTACAACCCATTTGGATATAACAAAGTCACAAATAAAAGAGTTTAAAAGATATAACTCAAACGATAAAAGTGATTATTGTATATGATCAATAAAATCACATTTTTATTTCATATCTCATAATCTAATAAACATTTGGCATGCGTTTAAGACCCATGGATATTACTTGTTGGCCATGCTTAGCCTGCGATAAGGGCTTGGTTAAGGGATCAGAAATGTTATCATTTGTCCAAACCCTACATATCGCAATGTCCTTCCTTTCAATGAAATCTTTTATGACATGAAATTTTCTAAGTACATGTCTAGACTTGTTACTAGACTTGTGCTCTTTAGCTTGAAAGATAGCCCCACTGTTATCACAAAAGATCGTGGTAGGATCCTTGGCAGAAGGAACTACCCTTAGCTCCTCTAAAAACTGCCTTATCCAAGCAGCTTCCTTGGCAGCCTCAGATGCTGCAATGTACTCAGCCTTCGTTGTAGAATCTGCAATAACCGATTCTTTGAAGCTCTTCCAGCCAACCGCACCTCCATTGATCATAAAAATAAAGGCAGATTGGGATTTCTTATCATCCCTATCGGTTTGGAAACATGAATCGGGGTAACCCTTTACATATAACTCAGAATCTCCTCCAAACACCTGGATTGGCTTGATATCTACTTGTCATGCCCAAAGCATACGAGACATCTGGACGTATGCATATTATGGCATACATGATCGATCCTACGGCTGAAGCATAGGGAATCGATTTCATGCGTTCAACTTCTTCAGGTTCGGTGGGTGATTGTGATTTGCTCAAAATAATCCCACTACCCATAGGAACAAGACCTCTCTTGGATTTATCCATGTTGAATCGTCGAAAAATCTTATCTAGATAAGATTCCTGACTTAATGCCAATATCTTTTTGGGTCTATCTCTATAGATCCGGATACCTAACATGCGTTGTGCTTCTCCTAAATCTTTCATTTGGAAATGATTTCCCAACCACCCCTTGACAGAGGTAAGCATTGGTATATCATTCCCAGTGAGTAGTATGTCATCTACATACAATATAAGGAAGACAACATTGCTCCCACTAAATATCATGTATAAACATGGTTCTTCGACACTTCGAGTGAAACCATTTTCTTTTATAACATGATCAAAACGATGGTTCCAACTTCTCGATGCTTGCGGAAGGCCATACATGGATCTCTTAAGCTTTCATACTATGTTAGGATCTTTTGGATCTACAAAACCCTCGGGTTACATCATATACACCTCCTCCTCTAAATACCCATTTAGGAAGGCGGTTTTGACATCCATTTGTCATATTTCATAGTCATGAAATGCGACAGTCGCTAACATTATCCGAATAGATCTTAGCATGGCTACAGGGGCAAAAGTTTCGTCATAGTGAAGACCATGAACTTGGGTGAAACCTTTTGCAACTAGCCTTGCCTTGTAGACATCATCATGTCCTTCTTTGCCATTCTTTACTTTAAAGATCCATTTGCATTAAAGAGGTCTTACATCTTTAGGCAAATCAACCAAGTCCCAAACTTGATTTTCATACATAAAATTCATTTCGTATTTCATGGCTTCAAGCCATAAAGTGGAATTCGGACTAGATATGGCAGCTTTGTAGGTCGTGGGTTCGTCACTTTCTAAAAGTAAAAAGTCAAAATTGTTAATTTCCTCGATAATACCCACGTATCTATCGGTTTGGTGACTAACCCTTCCGGACCTTCTAGGTACAGATAGAATAACATCAGAATTGGACGACGAAGGAACATCTTCTTGCATCTCCTCTTCGGTTTGTGGCTCTTGAACTTCGTCAAGTTCAAATTTTATCCCACTCTGTCTCTTAGAAATATGTTCCCTTTCTAAGAAAACAACATCACTAGACACAAATACTTTGCTTTCTTGAGGTTTGTAGAAGTAGTAACCACCCGAGTTGTTTGGATAACTTACGAAAATACACTTTTCGGATCTTGGAGCTAGTTTGTTGTCGGTCTTTACCTTAACAAAAGCATCGCACCCCCAAATCTTCATATAGGAAAAATTAGGGACTTTCCCTTTCCAAATATTATATGGAATCTTATCGGTTTCTTTGATCGGGATTTTGTTCAATGATTTTACGGCGGTTTGGATAGCAAATCCCCAAAATGAGTCTGGCAACTCAGTTCGACTTATCATTGATCGAACCATATCAATTAGAGTTCGATTTCTCCTTTCGGCCACACCGTTTAGTTGGGGTGTTCCAAGTAGAGTTAGTTGTGATACAATGCCACAACGCTTCAAGTGTGAATCAAATTGATTATTATGATACTCCCCACCACGATCGGATCGCAGTGATTTGATCTTCTTGTTCAATTGGTTTTCTACCTCATTTTGAAATTCCTTGAATTTCTCAAATGCATCACTTTTATATTTGATTAAGTAAATATACCCATATCTACTTAAATCATCAGTGAATGTAATGAAGTAGTCATAATTACCCCTAGCGGAAATAGTCATTGGTCCACACACATCGGTATGTATAAGGCCCAATAGTTCACTTGCTCGTGTCCCTTTACCACTAAAAGGATTACGAGTCATTTTCCCTAGGAGACAAGATTCGCATGTTCCAAAAGATTGCAAAATTAAACGGTTTAATTACAGTAGTCGATACTAGTCTTTTGATGTGATTCTTATTTATGTGACCTAATCGACAATGACAAATGTATGACTCATTTGGATCACTTGAATTGAATCTTTTTTATTGAATGTTATAGATATCTTTGGTTGAGTTAGATGTCTCAAGAACATAAATACCATTAATGGAATTACCTTGGCCTATGACCAAGTCATTCCTTGAAATCATACAACAATTGTTTTTGATTGCAAAAGTAAAACCATCCATGTCCAACATGGCTACGGAAATTATGTTTTTAGACAAAGAAGGTACAAAATAACAATTATTTAAGTACAATTCAAAACCATTTGCTAAAACAAGTACGTAGGTCCCCTTTGAAGTGGCGGCTACCCTACCTCCATTTCCAAGTCGTAGATCCACGTCACCCTTGCCTAGCTTCTCCACGTTTCTTAGCCCCTTTAAATAATTACAAAGGTGAGAACCAGAACCGGTATCCATAACCCATGTTGAGGTGGAGGTATAATTTATATCAATAACAAAAATTTCGGAGGGAATATTACCGATTGGAATCACTAGTCCATCCCTAATATGCTCCAAGTACATGGGAAAATTCCTCATACAATGGCCCATGCCATGAAAATAATGGCATTCATCATTGACTTGCGGACCCTTGGTAGTCTTACTACCTAATCCGTTTTTCTTACACTTTTTACCCTTCTTCCCCTTATTTTTGAACCATTTCCTTTTAGGTGCAAGACTTTTCTTGCTAGTACTCCTACTAACTTCTTGATCTTTCCTTGCTTCCAAAGACAAGGATTACATCTCTTTGGTTAGATTGTCTTCCCAAGACTCTTTCACCAAAAGATTTGGCGTGGGGGGTGTGGAAGAGGTAACAAAGTTGAGATTCCCGTCAGAACCAATTCCCAAATGAAGTTCTCTAGTTGTATCAAAATTATTTAGAGCGTACTTATCATCAAATTATTTCCGATATGAATCAATGGTGATAGGTGCGGTAGAATGAGATGTATCCATTGCGGTAAAATAAAACTACAAAACAGAGATGGAGGAAATAATTAACAATTATCATTTGAAACTTGCAAACGTTTTAAACAAGTTAAGCATTTATATAGTGACCTCTACCCAACTATCATAAATGATTCCTGAGATCCAAATTCATATCAACTTGGGCACGGTGAGCCGATTCATCCCTCATTAACATAATTCGGTGGATTAACTCTTTATCGATTCTACACTAGAACTCGCGGTCGATAATATTACTTTAATATTTATCTTAAGCCCGGAACACATGCGGCTACGGTCGCGAATACTTCCGTTGAGCTCAACCCAAATTTCGAAGTAATAATATTTACTACCCCACTTACCCAACGTAACAAGTTTAGTACCCCGGTGAGCCGAGCCTACTTCCTTGCGAAATTGGGATTCATGGGTTCTACTATTTGGTAAGGCTTGATCTCAATTATTTATTATGAGAGGTCATGTCAATATATCATCTATCTCGTTTAAGTGAACTAAATCGATGAAGTAACGATAATTTTAATTGACACGGTCGAAGACTCGATGAAATATACATGTCATGTTATCGCGATTTGGCAATGCATGCAAACATATTAAATAAAATGCAAGCACAAATATAAAATTTCCTAGTATGACCTTTCCTAAAATACAAAATCATATAATCTATTACAAATTCGGAAACCAACTTCTTTGATTGGTCCCTAGAACTTCATAAGCACGCCTCCCAAGAACACCATCTCTTTCGGAACGCCTTTCCGCATGGCACCGTATTTAGGAAACTTCGGTATTACAAATAATTACAAAATATATAATAAAATTACAATAATTTCCTATTACACATTTGTAAAATAAAATAATACAATAAAAGTGATACGAGATCACAATAAATTACAACCAAATCAATATTCCCTTACATTTCGGGCATATCGATTAAAACTAAGGCCATACAAGGATTAAATTACATACTTCAAAATTACATAAATAAATTCTGACATTCATAAATTAAATATGCAGCATTATAATATGTAAAAAACATGCTCATTTTAAATGCCAAATCACCCTAAATTAAGGTTTATATCGTATATAACCCGGTTTTACGGAAATACATGATAATAACATTTTAAAATCACCAAACAATACTTAATTCATATTCAAGACCAAGTTAATTATCCCAACTGATTTAGGACTCAAAAATTAGTCATCACTCAATTTTTGACAATAATTCAACTTGTTGTTATATAATTGCTCAAAATTAGACTTTAAAATCATATTTTAATCAAATAAATCCAAATTTAATTACAATAATTTCAAAATTTTAATTTTAATTTTTTTGTACATTCTGAAACATTTCCATGACACTCATAACTTGCCTGAAAAGGAGCTCTAGGGTCGCCCTATCCAAACTGAGTCGCGTAGCGAGCTGGGAGGCCAAGTGGCGGGATGGGTTAGTGAGTGCACGTGGATTGTGCATGTTTGAATCTGAACTAGCTGGAGGTTCACACACTTTCGCTTTTCCTCGAAAAGATGCTAATTTCTACCATCAAGAAGAAGAAACCAGGCGTGCGCAGCTATGCAGTGGAAGGGAAGGAGCCTAAATCGACACCCCCCCTTCTTTCTTTTTTTCTTTGAAAAAAAGAGATTTAGTTGGGAATGGACCCATAAGAAAAGAAAGGTCCACAGAAGGTTGGTCGAATACTGGTAATAATATCCGCAAAAGAACGTTCTCCTGTAATCTTCGGGCTTAATTTGTAAAGTCTCTATTCCTTGGCGAAATCCTCAAGCAAGGAAGAGTCTTCTTTCACCAAGCATCTACTATACCAGGAATATCAATGTACCCGATTATTGCAGCAGTCCCCTTTGAAAAGAAAGCAGACGTTGACAGCAGCGCCATAAATACCGGCTTTTACAGCCTTTTCTTTTAGTAGGCGCCAGTCTTCTTCATCTGGCCGGGGCCAGCTGTTGGGAGTTCCCTCTTAACCTCTCATCTCGGGACCGTTCTAGTGATCAAGGCCTTGTTTTAACCGCGTCTATCAACAGGCGGAGGTCGAAAAAAAGATCGAGGCTTCCCTGACTTGACTAACTCCGCTACGCTACTACTTTTGAACTCGTAACAGGTTGAGTCATTATAACTCTAGTACAGGCGCAACCTTCGACTGACTTTTTCCCGAAGATTGGTCCTAAAGACTTGTCCAAAAGAGTGGTTCAGAAAGACCGTCTTTGCACGAGCGAGTCGGATGTTAGCGGTTGGATCTTTGACGATCTATACTCGGCTGAAGCGTAATTAATTTAAAAATTAAAAAAAGACAAAAATCAAGGTTCAAAATTTCGAATTAATTTTGAGAAAAATTGGTTGCGCTTTATCGGTTTATCAACTAAAATATATAAAGCATGTGAAAATTAATCTAATTTAATTTTCAACTTTAGATCTGAAATTTGGGTCATTTATGCAACCATTAAAAGTTTTCTCATGACATAAAATTTATTTTAGCTATATTCGCTAAATTAGTCACTATTTATGCCATTTTTACATTAAAAATTCATAAATCATGTTAGACAAATCACATTAGTCTAAAATTTTGTATTCTGTAAGGAAACCATGCATCTGACAACATATTAAAATTTCATGCTCGTATTCAAAGTGGAACTATTTTTAACCATTTGATCTTCATTTATACCATTTTATCATATAAAAATCATAAATCATGAGAAATAAGTCCACTTCACATGAAATTTTACATACAGTAAGTAAAATATATATGTGATGTTTTGTAATAATTTCAACGTCAGAAGATATGTCTAACTATTTTTAGCATTTTAAACATCATTTTACTCATTAAAATGTAATAAAAACACTAAAAATCATATTTGAGAAATATAAATTTCCATAAATCGTCAAAATGACCTAAAATCATATTAGGACCAGAATATATAGACATGCAAATGACTTTGTGCTTTTATCTTATAAAACACAAATTACTTGTTTTCTTTAAGTTACATTAACTCGAAAAACTATAAATCGATTATGCATGCAACAACCAAAGCTCTTGATACCGCTTGTAAGTTTCTTAAACCCATTATTAGACATTTATAATAATATATTACAATTAGTTTACTCATTAAACTATTGGATCTTATGCATTCATAACTAAAAACACAAGGATAAGAAGAAACTTTTTCTCACATTGATTTTGGACGTTTTGGGCACAAGAATAGGACACCTATACTTGTTCTTGAGCTTAAAATGTGAGGGATGAACTCCTAATTCTTAGTATAAGAACTCTCCAATTAGTAGCACCCAAGACAACCTCAAATCTCTACAATATTATTACTATAAGTAATATAATAGTAGCCCTTAATATATATTTCTAGTAACTCTTATTACTACACTTAGTAATTATATTAGAAATTTTATGAACTCAAGTTGTAGAAAAAACTTCTCAAGTTTTTCTTAGATAGAAGATCGAGGTATTTAAGAGATATATGAGATCTTATGGTAAAAATAAGAGGAACAAGTCCTCTTATGCATGCTTGAGGACCGGCCAAGCATAGGTAGTGTGACTACTTTTTGCTTTTTGTTCTTAACAATAAGTTAGAGTAGATGTCTAGGTCTTAGGTTGAAATGATTATGTTTAATTCTCAATTAAAATAATAATCAACACCTAAACACTACCCTATCTACCCCAAAAACGGTGCACCCTTATAAAATGGAGTCCATTTTATTTTGGCGATTTTGTCATTTGTCACATATGTGACATGTAACATGTAATTTTGCTTATAAATGTGTATTTAATTAATTTAAATGCAATTTCATAACAAATTAATTAGACTTAACATTTGAAGTCACATTTTATAATTACATGTAAATAAAATGGGTCATCTCATATTTGGTTAATATAATCTACAACAATTTGTAATTATAATCTACCAATTTTGCTTATATCAAATGTTTTATAAACATAATGCATTCTTGGTAATATAACAATTAAATTACTAAAATGAATCTTATTTAATCATATAACAATAAGATATAATTCTAACTTTCAATATAAACTTAGTTCAATTTAAAGGATTAATTAATCTGTATCGCTATACAATTAATTAATGTACATGATTAGGGGATTGTCCTTTAGGTGTGATATCAAGGGATCAAGTGATCACCACCGTCATACGACAGTACGTCAAACTCAAGTGAGCCAATCGTTTTCTGATTAATGTTGACTAGTTGACTATAATATTCATCATCCCTCTGTATTCTTGTTATTGAGATTCAATTAAGTGATCGCACTATTGTAGAGGACATTTATTCCAACAAGATCTTAATGAATTCGCCTTCATTCTTTTCATAAGAACAAAATCAGGGAATTTGATCTTGTAACTTTCTTAGATAGAGAGTCAAGTTTGTGACAGAGTAGTCTTAAACTCATTTCGCAACCGGAGTAGGTTGTTGGTCCTTTGTATTGTAAGGGTCTTAGGTAGTCGGAGTAGATTGCTTAATTGAATCAATAAGAAGAAAATTGGACGTAGGCCTTTTAATTGGCTGGACCAATTCAAAACTCTTGTGTTGATCTCTTGACTATTTAATTTCCGATGCACTTTACTTTACTTGTTTATTTTGTATTATAGTCTCAAGCAACAGTCTCGAATACTGTCACCTTCGTTATGTAGCCTTTATTTCATCTGCTAAGACGAACAAGTAACAGTCAGACTTACTGTCACATTCAATTTATAGCAACTTTCTAATTTAGTAATACACTCTTGATAACTTAATTCATTTGTTGTATCCACTTACTCCTCTCAAGGACCATCAACTTTCTTTAATCAATAAAGATTAAGTTGAAAATTTTAAAGTAGTACCTAATTCACCCCCTCCCCCTCTTAGGTACTTGGAATCCAAACCCTTCAGTACTAGTCTGTAGTTTGACTCATGCCTTTATCCCATGTCTAATTGTGGGTAATAGATTAAAGTCTGTTTGGCATAATAAGATTAACTATGTGCTTAGACTTTGATTTAGTTTGGCTGTGTTTTTCAAACTTAGTCTTTGAATCATGTGTTAAGCTGGGGAGCTACAGTTTAAATCTGTTAAGTTATTTATGTAGTCTTCCCGTGCCAATCTATAGGACTTTGATTAATAGCTATATCCTTGTTTTCAGTTTGAATCTCCAAATACAGTTACTTAAGTTCTGTCAGCGTTCATAATATCTGCCATAGCTGCAAGAGGTCTTAAAAAATTTAGAGCGCTCATAAATCTTGAAAATTTGACAGAAGTCATTTACATGTCAAAGTTAATTGTCACAAAATTTCACAACTTATAAAGTCCCCTTAATATGTTTACTCTCAGTTTGAAATCTCATTACATTCCTGCAATACGCTGTATTTTATCTTGCACATCTATATCGACCCAAGAATGGTCCCAAAACAATATTCTTCGACCGTTTGCCAACGCTACCGTAACACCATTTTGGGTGAACTTGGCTTGAGACATAATTCATGCCCAAATATTAGACATGCTTGCTCTAGTTTGAACATATCGATATCACATCGACCATCAAAATATTTAGCACGGAGAACACGAGCCCATAAAATTTGAGGGTTCCGTGAGCACACGCCAGCCTAGTTTTATGAGGAAGGCAACATTCGATTGAATAGAAGACCTTATTCCAAGACCAGCCACTAATTTTGGATTTGGAATTGTCTCCCATGTTACTAAATGAATCTTTTTCTTTTCCTCGTTTCCTCTCCATAAGAAACGCCGTGTCTTTCTGTTGATATCATCGCAGATCGATCTTGGGATTTTCGCCGTTTGCATACTTAATTCACTAGTGTTGACAAGGTGGACTGAACCAAATTATTCCTTCCCGCTAACGACAGGGGCTTAGTCTGCCGACCTACTAGGCGTTTATTAAATTTCTCTACAAGGTGGGCAAATGTCGATCGAGTCACTTGATCGTTAATAGTATGCATTCCTAAGTAAATGCCTAAATCATTGGTATTCTCGAACTAGAGAATGCTTGAGATTTTCTCTCTAGTGGTATTGGGGGTCTTGCCAGAAAAAATATATCTTGGATTTCGATATGCTAACCTTTTCTCCCAAAGCTCAACAGAAAATGTTAAGGACATAATTGATGACAATGACCTGATCAGCTCGAGCTTCCATGAAGAGGACCATATCATCTGCAAAAAACAAATTAGAAATTTTTAGGCCTCCCTTGAAAATGAGAATCGGAAGCCAGTCCTATTACGAATCCTAACATCAATGGCATGTTGCAACTTTTCGAGACACATTACGAAGGGGTAAGAGGAGAGTGGGACGACTTGATGGACACCTCTAGACGGTTTTAATTTGTCAGCTGGTTCTCCATTCCAAATAATTTGCATTGATGTGGTGGTGACACATTCCATGTTGGTATCGATCATGAGGGTCGGGAAACACATATCGGGCAAAGTAGATTTAATGAAATCCCATCGTAGTCGATCATAAGGATTTTCATGACCAATTTTGATGGCCATGTACCCTGTCTTCCCCTTATGTTTGTGCCTGGTATGTATAGTCTCCTGCAATACACAATATTATCGGTAATTTTTTGTCCCGAGAAAACCACTCTGATTATATGATATAAGCCTAGGACGAACTTTCTTAATACCATTGGCGATAATCTTGCTCACAATTTTATAGGCTACATTGCAAAGAATAATAGGACGGATTTGTGATATGTGTTCGGGTCCATTAACCTTGAGAATTAACATTATATGCGTATCGTTTATGACACTAAGTAACCCTTTGCCTTCTAAAGTGTGAATCGCCATTGAGCAAACATTATCTTTTACAACTAACCAATTATTTTGATAAAATAAAGCTTGGAATCCGTCAGGTCCTGGGGATTCTAAAGATCCAATGTCGTTAATGACTTTTTCGATTTCGGCTAATGAAAAATAATCCAAGACCATTTTCCTCACTTTGAACAATCTTGACACCCATCATTATTTTTTAAAGAATTGATGCGATTTTTTCAATGACGCACAAGTGTGCTAACATGAAAATAGGAAGTGTTTCGATCTAAGTCCCGAATAAAATCGACACGAGACTTTTAGTACCATAGGATTTACTCTGTTCCTACGACATCGTCCAGTTCCCTTCTTAAATTTGCTTCGAGTTTTATCAGTTTGTTATCGCTACAGATAGACAATTTTCTTTGGCAGCCTTCTATACAAGCTAAAAGTTCACGTTTTTTTAACAAAAGATGTTCCCAAAGACCTCCTTGTCCCAATTCTGAAGTTTGGTGTATAAGGTAGAAATCTGGGAATCCAGGTTATCACTTTATTCCCAATTAGTAAAAACAATTCCGTAAATTTATTGTGGGTCAACTAAGCGGCTTGAAATCGGAATGGCTTTTGGACCGAATGTAGAGGAGCAAGACTATTTGGAAAAATAAGAAGAGGACAATGATCCGATTGGTATGCAGGAAGGTGTCGCACACTAGCATCACTGAACATCGTTTCCCAATTACTATTGCAAAGCGCTCGATCAAGACGGGCACTTTGTCAGGTCTCAATCGAGTTCCCTCTTGACCAAGTGTGAGACGGACACGAAAATTCAAGCTCGATGAGTTCACAATTCTCAATCCAATTATTGAATAACTTACAACACCTTGCCACCTTGCCATATTCTGACTACATCCATGACGCTCTGCCAACAACCTAGTTTCAATAAAGTCACCCACCAAGAGCCACAGATGATTATTAGACTAGGCAAACTGTTGCAACTCGGACCATAACTCACGACGGTTTTGAGGGTTTTCTGGCGTAAACTGCCGAAAAGAATTGGGATAAATCGCCCCTTCGAGCCATCTCAATGGTAATAACTTGATTATTAGAGTGGACAAGGGCTACGGAAATTAATTCAGGCCGCCAAAAAAGAAAAATACCACCACTAAACCCGGTAGCATCGATTCGGGAATGCCTCTCGTACCCCAGAATAGTGCGAATTTTTCTGCATGACCACTATTCAAATGGGTTTCGACTAGAGAAATAATATAGGACTTGTAGGTTTTAACTACTTCATTTATAGCATTAATTTTATTTTTACTTCCGGTCCCCTGAACAGTAGTTAAACCATACAAGTGATTGAGGACAAATTGAGGGTCAACGTAGGAATCCTCTCCGACATATTAATAGGTACACATCGTAAGAAAGATAGCTAAGCTCGATATACTAACTAGAGAATTTGATTAACACGCCATGGTATCGACATCTCCACATGAGGTGTCAGGCGATCCTCCTTGAAAATCTGGAATGTTATGTCCATGACTGGACTTTCTTGTATCATCACCTCATATAAGCAGGGGCGGACGCAGGAATTTGGTACAAGGGGCACAATTTTGTCGTATATTTTTTCCATATTAACAAAAAAAATTATTTTTTTTTATGTTAGAAGCAAAAAAAAAATGTAGTTGGATCTACACAATTTTTCCATTAATAAATGGTATTATTTATTGGTTTTTTTGGTATTTTTTTTTCATAAAATACTTTTAACTTTCAAGTATATGTAAATATAGTTACTAATGAATAATACCTTGATATAAGATATATTACATATTAATAATTCATTTTATTAATCAATTAATATTAATAGAGTAAGTAAATGACATGGGTTTAAATCATAGTGGTACTCAATTTAATTAAAAATAGTGCTGAGTGAGAGTTGAACCCAAGTCTCATGGGAAAAATGGGAAAGTACTAGCTACTAAGACACTTAGATTTATATGTAATATATAGCAGCTTTAGATTTATATTACAAACTTCCTAGAGATCAAAGGGGGCACGTGTCCCACCTGGCCCCACCCTAGATCCGCCCCTGCATATAAGGTGAAATCATTTCGAAGAGGGGGTGTTGTGTCAGATAACAAAGTTTTTAACCACTTCTTTTATAGCATTAATTCTATTTTTACTTATGGTCTCCTAAACATTCCAAACCATACAAGTAATTGGGGATAAATTTGGGGTCAACGTAGGAATCCTATCAGACATATTAATAACATAAGGTAAGAAAGATAGATAAGCTCGGCTTACTAACGAGAGAATTTGATTAACACTCCATGGTTTCGACATCTCCACATGAGGTGTCGGGCGATCCTCATTGAAAATATGGAATGTTATGTCCATATTTTGTAAGATTGCTAATAGCAGAGGTGGTGTTTTTTGAATATTCGTTTGCCCTATTGATAGACTTATTTCGTGGGTGGACTATAGGAAAAAAAATTTATTATAGGAAGGTTGCCTATTATTGGAGATACTTGTTTGATTATAATTATGGTCAAAGATCTAGCTCACAGATGGAGTATGCAGAGAAGTTTTATAAGAGGCTGTAATATTGCTAGTAGGGGTTATGAGATTATTAGGCCATTGCTCAATCAAAGCATCAAATCTTGAGCCAGTATTCATATTGGGATCCTTACAAAAATTGAATATATTATTGGCGCCAATTGTATTCTCATTTTTTGGTGGAGGTTTTCTTCGAGGTGATTTTTTTAAATAGCATCCAATCCCCGCAAGTCGGTTTCTTATAAGATCGAGCCGTAGATGTTGCCTTGGATGGCTCCTGTAATTCGAATAATGTTTCGTTCCCTTGAGCTTCTTGCGGACTAGGGCCCAAAGAAGCTTTTTTTTTTTGCGACTCGAACGAGCATTCACCCACTAAATGGCCTAATTGACCACATTTGAAACAGATCGTTCTTAGGCCTTCATATTGCGTTTGATATATTTTACCATTTAGGTAGATTTCGACAGTAGAGGCCTCTCTAGATTGACTTTGATGCTCATGCGGGTAAACTGATCCTTCTCCGCCATTTTAGTGTTTTTGTCTATACGAATACCATTGCCAATATTTGAACCAATTTTTGTCAAGAATTCTTTATGAAGTTATTTTAGGTAAATTCGGGATAAGAACCCATGTTGTTAACGACTAATCTTATCCTCTGTCGGAAAAAAGTTCAGAACTCACTTACGAATAGTAAGATAGTGATCGTCAATCATCAAAAGCCCTGAGTGATAACATGTTCATGATCTTTCCTCGACGAGAATCTAGCAACGTAGTAAGAACAACCTAAATCTGTAAGGTGAGTTTGTCATTTATCGACCATTTTGCTTGCAATTTTTGCATAAGCGAAAGGTACCCTATTTACTTATCAAACATCTTAATAATCTAGATAGCCGAATATTGGGACATATTTCCTTATCATCGTCTCTGGTGTCATCTTCTGAATCAATCTCCAACTCTGCCAATGAGAAAGTATCGTCAATCTCTGCCCCCTTGAGTCAAAACCATGTCCCATCGATTATTAGGACGACATAGTCCCATTAACCATTGGTGGATGGACATAATTTACTATTAGGGGATCGACATGCATAGCTTCGTTATTGTCTAAAGATCTCGAATCTTTATTTAGAAATTCACTAATGTGCATCGTTTTACGTGTAGAATTTTTTTGACAATAGGGGAAGGAGCCCTCGAGATCGTCTAACATAGTATTATTTGATAAGATTCAAAGTACATTATTTGGGTTGGCATTCGGTGGGATGTCATATTTGTAACACCCCGATCCACTTCCCAAGAAACCTTCAGCAAGACCTTCCTTAGCATGACAGAGTACTACCATCTTGGTCCCCTTGAGGTAGTACATATCATTCAGACCATTAAGAAACACTCACTTATATAATATGATTTAAATGATTACAACAATCTAACTCTCCAATGAAATACAACATAGACTAAATCCGACAAATCTAATGACTCAGCAGAAACTAATGTGGTCGCCATCTCATCGCGTCCTTGCTGACCTAAACACATTCTTTAAATAATTCATGATAAACTACATGCTCACCATTGCTCAATAGATCACCGCAGTTGCACAAACAAAGAAGGGATCAGTACAATTATACCATAAACACAATCAGACAACAATAGTACATCAACATTATCTCAATCATACAATCTCATATCCAAACTCTGGTAACACAATTGGCTCTCATCGCAACGAGTAGTCAGGTTCCCATCGCAGTAGGATACCCCCTATGTCGATGTTAGCCCACACCATTGCACATCAAAATCCCCGCTCATCGCAACGAGCGAAGCCGGCTCATTAATGTGTACGTACATCCCCCTTGTGACGGGAGTCACAAGAAGCGAAACCTGGGGTTGAAACCATCTCCCAACATGGCCCACAATATCAATCTCAATTCAATCAGAATCATCATCAGAATCATCATTACAATCATCATCACAATCATATCAATAATCAATCAACATAACATCAACACACAATTACACTTAGTAAGAAAACCCTACCTTTAACAAATCCGCACACAGCCACCAATCATCATGCATAAGCATACGAGACACCGCCAACAACACCTAGAGTCAATTGTACAATCCTATTACAACTATGGTCACTAATATTAATACCAAATATGAGGGTAGTGACTTACCTGGCTAGATTATCAATTCACCCAGCGTTGTATCCTGACATGTCCATTCTCCGCCCCTGGTGGTGTATTGGGTAGAGGATTCATTGGGGTGAAAATGGGGTAAAGGTATGTGAAAGGGAAAAAGAGTTAGGTTTAGGTTTATGAAAATTGGGAAATGATTTCCGACAAAATGGTTTAAGTCGCAACCTTTGCGTACGTATTATATAAAATAAAACGTCGGTCGGGTGTTTATGACACTCGACCGTGTGCAGCGTACAACACACTCGGCCGAGTACGCTCACACGGTCGAGTGTCATAAACACCCGGCCGAGTGAACATTACTTGGTTGTGTACGATAGAACGACACCCCCATAGCTCCCCATACCATCTCCACAAATGATCATGTACGGTCAAAGGTCGGTCAACGGGTCTAAAAATAGATGGGTAATACAATCTTGAAGAGGTTGCATTCAAAGGCAAAAGGTTAGAGAGAAAAATGCCAGAGAGAGAGAGAGAGAAATATTGCACAAAATATTGTAACGACTCTTATTAAATGTTTATTATTGTTTAGAGTTGGTCTTCCCTAGGACGAGCTAGTTTGTCTAAAATAAATACATAGTTTTGTGACAATTTTACAATCGAATGTGACTAATTTTGAAAAATAATATAGCATAAAATGTATTACTAGCAAAATCATTGAGGTCAAATTTGACTATAAAATGATCAAAAACTCCCGTCTTTATTTCAGACAAATTTCTTAAAGATGTTCCAATTTCCTTATTATTTTATCATTTCTATTTTTTATGATTTGTGACCCGTCATTCGGTCTTTATTTCTATTTTTCTCTACAAATTCTCATTCATCTTTATATCTCTAAAAAAGAAATGTGGAACATTAGAAGCGCAGGGAGTAGTTTTCAATCTTTTATAATTAAAGTATATTTTAGCACGGAGTATATTGCAATATAACGTATAATATTAATATATTAATACTACTCTATTAAATAATATAATACCAATCTATAACGCCCCGAAAAACAGACAGGTAGCTCAAAATAGCTCTTTATATTAATAATAGACAGCAGCGGAATTACAAGGCGTCACCGCCGTATTTTCCCTCCGGAAAATACAACGCTTATAAAATAAAATAAATACACTTATAAAACTAAAACTAAAAACTCTATTTATTAAATTAAACATCTTATAAGTCTCGTCTTCTATATGGAGTTTCTCACTCGTGACCCTCCCTGATACTTGTACCAGAAAAATATATAAAATTAACGGGATCAGCCAACCACAGGCTGAATATGACCCCGGTAGCCTCCACCGGCCTTATGTCATTTTCATTACTCATTTTTCCTTATTCCTCATTAATATCACGTCAGCGGGTACAATAAATTACCCGAGTAATAACTTACCATCATACAGTATTTCCTGGCAACCAGTCAGGTCTACAATCATTATATCATTTCTTATTTTCATTAGAACGAACACATATTCATATCACATTAATGTCGGTCTACCATTACCTAACAAGAGACATTACGTCTTCCTTTATTCATGAAGAATTCTCCTTATTATGCCAGAGTACTACTGGACACCAGTAGGTCATCCAAACATTTTATCATTTATCACTTCAATACCAACAAGATAGATATATATAAACATATATTCACAGCACACCAATATCGGTATACCATTACTGAACAAGAGACATTACTTTTCACATGGAGCCAACGCCCCTGGAGCCAACGCCCCTGGAGCCAACGCTCCTTTATTTCACATGGAGCCAACACCCCTTGAGCCAACACTCATTTACTTTATATGGAGCCAATGCCCCTGGAGCCAACGCTCCTTTACTTTATATGGAGCCAACGCCCCTACTGTGTACACAGTTTTGGTTTTCTTAATAATGTAAACTCAAACCAATAATTGTATCCCGAATGCTACAATTGGCCAATTATGCATTATAACAAGAGCACGAGCATGACAAACATTAAAACATATATGACAACTAGCATAACATCTTATCAGTATAACAATAATACAATACCCTAACGGCGATAATAATACTATCCAATAGCAACTACGAGTACATTATCAACTTATTAGCTTATGATAAAGAGTTAACTATTTCAACAACGAATGATCCCAAAATTATACCTCACTGGTGAATAAACTAGTACACACACTTATTTCTTATATGTTTTTATGTGTGCTGTGATTTGTCGTTCTTTCTTCCTTGCTTATCTATGCCAAATTAGTGAACCTTCTGCTTCTTATTTCTGTAATGGAAGATTGTTGGCTTAATTTTTCTTAGCTGGAGCCATGAGATTTCACTTGTGTTATCAAAATTCTTTGTCACCGTAATAACTAATATATGGTACGTTCAACGGCTTCTTAGTCACTATATTTATTTATGACAATCACATTTATGTAAATATTCTCGTTCTATTTCGGTCTAGTACTCCTTACTACTTACTTTATATACAATTATTACTACATATATTTATCAAATTGTCTTATTAAAGTACATCTATTATCTTTAGGATATGGAAATTTGTTTATCCTAAAGTGACTCGGGTCGATACGGGCCTAATTATGAATGATAGTAGAACTTATATAAATATAAACATCAACTATCCTTTTATTTCGTTTATAAGGGTTCCGAAATCATATTAGTATTATAACGGTCTAATACAAAACACGGACACAATAATATAAACAATTACTCATACTATCCTCTTATTTCGTTTATGTGTAAGACGGTAAATAAATACTTATAATGAAGAAGGGTCCCGAAATCATACCTCTTTTATTTATATAGGCTAATTGGTGAAGAAGAAAGGCCCTCATTTTTGTTTCTTCGTATGTGAGTATGCAATATAAAAATAAAGCAAATGTTGAATTGCGAGGCTATTTATAGTCGTAACAAGCGGTGAACAAAGCTTGACATATCAAATTGTAGTTCCTGCGTGTCTATGCATTCGTTTGTTGTGAGTGTATTCATTATTATGCTTGATGACAAATTGCCTTAAGATCATCCTAGACTACTTTGTCAAGTTTATCTCCGTTAGAAATAATCTTATTTTTGTTTCTATTTGATAATTATCTAAAATAGTGGTAAACTGAATATAGTAAGAAAGAATTTTACGGGTTACTTTTAATGCGAGTCCCGACTTATATACTCTTCCTAGGTTCATAAGTAGAACCATTTCGTTTATACTGATAAATATACATGTCTAGTTTATAAAATATGATAGTCCTATTAATATAAGTATATCTTAAGATTTATTTTATTCGGGATATTACATTCTACCCTCCTTAAAATAAGTTTCGTCCAGAAACTTGTAAATAGAAAATGGAAAGTTAAAACATCGTTCTCACAACTCAAGTAAGCTATAAGAATCCAATTTAACAAAAGTCTTTTGAGCACATCTATAAAATGAGTAAAAGTCTTATATAATAGAACACAAGAATTCCTGTCGCGAACAAGAATTCGAACAATCGAAATCAAAGACGAATTTAAATCATACATTAGTATGTAGGCACTTAACTTGTTATTAGACGTCTCCAATAACAAGTCCTAAGATCCCACGACCGCCCAACGCCAAATTAAAAATGAAAAGTTCATTTTCAAATTTTTTGTAAAGTTAATGTTTTTTTTTTAATGTACAACATAAATTTTTAAAATTTCCAAACCCAAACTTGAACAAATTAGAAACCTTCGTGATACGAGAAACATTTTGAATAAATATTTCAGAATTGTTGAGATAGTATCAACTAAATAGAGGAAACGACAAAGAATCAAAATTCTAAAGTTAAAATATCCTGAATAGGATGATGTAAGATAGTACGGATAATTGGATTAATTTAGAAAGAGGACTGTAACACTAACCCCACACGATTGCCTCCTTTCACCAAAACCTCTCGTCCCGTGATCAAGTGGCACAAAAACTCCTTTATATTCACAAAGCCATCTCAAAATTTATATATTTTTTCTGTGTAGCAATAATAGTTATAACCTGAAATATTACTATATAGAATATAAGCTCGTAAACTAGTTTATGTAATTATAATTTCTTCAAAGCATCGCTACGGATATACGTTCAAAGTCCCTCCCTATCGCTCTTTGTTTTTTTTGAAAAACATAGTGTTCTAGTTTTATCTCACTTATTTTCATATAATTCTTTAATAAATGTCTACGAAAACAAATTTCAGTCTAAGTCAATCCCATTAATTAAAAAAAAAGCTAACTGTAATCAACATAGTACTTTAATTTTATACCTAATTAATAAGTACACATCCTCTATGCAATAATATTATCTCATATATAGTTTTTTCACTTTGGTAACATATATAATATTAACTCCAACCCATTTACATACGGCTTCTTCGGTCATACCAATGTTTAATTTAGCAGATACAATATACTTAATAAAAATGAAGATTCTTAGTATAAAATTTTTGTCGAATCTTTACCATTTCACAGAAAGTCGAATTTGACATCTCTTAAATTGCCGTTAAATAATATTTCAATGTAACTACTAATTTAATGAGTATTTTCAACGTAGCTACCTAAAAGGTCTAACTTTTGTCTATGAGAATTTTTCTTGCTTTCAACAATTCATCACATTAAATATTTGCTGAGTTAATAATTACATTCTGACTTTTTTATTATTATTATTATTCACAATCTAATTATTCCTCTTTTATTTTGTGATTAACAAGTGCCAATATCTCATTCTTACAGTAAATTAATTTCAAATTCCATTTATTTAAATATAATGCAAATATATTAGTTTATTTTCCATTTAATTAAATTAAATCACTAATATATTTTTTTTTCAATAATGCAACTTCTTACTTTTACAAGCTTCCCAAAATAGTTCTAATTCTAGTTATCATTTGATTCCTACAACTATACAATTCATACCCTTTTGTCCTTACTGTAGTATCCGGTGTAACATTACTCATTACAACTTAGTTATCTGATCACAATACTAAGCTATACATACCAACATTTATAACTAACATGATTAAACATTCCATTCATCATCCCACTGTCATGAATATCAAATTTTCTTCTTCTATTAAATACATATGACGATGATCATAAAATTTATTCTAACCTATATTTAAATTACTTCTTCTGCTTCCCAATTATAAATGTATGTTTATTTTAATGATTTTCTAGATTTAAATTTGATAAATTATTATTAACATAAGTTAATGTTTAGGTTTGATTACATAAACTTGTCACCTGTCCGTACAAATTTTTCTTATTAACCAGTTTTAAATAATTACACTAGCCAAAGTCACTTATACTTTCCATCCATCCAACCCTAACAGTTTCACATACAATTAAATATACTACCCCAGGCAACCAATGTCTACACCCGTTCAGATGTGTCCTGATCCTCTCGGGGTCTCTTCTTGTTGAGTTATTCACCACCCAGAGGTGCGAACACAACACACTCTTTACCTTGTGAGTCTCCTTCCATTTCCGACCTAGTGGTGAATCTGTCACGATGACCCCCTTTTCCCACTCGCCGCTCTCAAGTTCCCACTTCTCCATACCTGTAACTTCTTTGACATATGTACTTGCCCAAACATTATCTTACTAATACAAATATATGATTCTATGTGAATATTATAGATGGATCATTATTATTTTCTTTAATTACTTTATTTCCGCCAACTTACTGATTTTATTTGGTCCTAATGTACATAAATCTAAAACCATCACAATGTCAGCATATATTAACTAGTCTACACAAAATTATCATGTTAAAAAAAAACATAACTCTTATTGTATCTAACCTCAAATAAATATCAACCTGCTCTTGCTTAATAAGCAATTCATGTTAATTTATATGTACATATTACATTCTACCTTTTCTAAAATAGTTTCATTCCAAAACTTTATTAAGATCCTAAGTAAAACAAGTGCACATACACTTACATGAATTTCAAGTCAGTTGACATATATATAAGTTATTGATTATATTTTCAAACTCCAAGCTACTGCATTACTTTGTTCTTCATACATAATAACAATTAGTCGATGAATAATTTAGTTTTCTTCTCACTTATATATGACTATCTCCCGCATTGGGCCGCATTATTTCATTGTTAGTTTATTTCCATATACATATCAACTTGGTCTTCCTTATAAAATCTATATTAAAACTAACAGAACTTACTGTACTAAACAACACCTTCATATGCACGTATCAAAAATCATAACGGTTTGAAAGATCATACACATGAAATAGTCCAGTATAAAGACATGACGTACATAGCATAACCTCTAGTATAGAACTCAAGTCCTATCATATCTAATATAATAACCCATACTTATAATGTGACACCCTCAAATTTGCGGAAAGATAAAAAAGTACTTTAAATAAATAAAAGATGAGAATACGTTTCTAATAGGTTCACTTTAATGAAAATTGGTAAATTTTAAAACCGGAACCTACTATTAAATATATTCATCATAACAAAGGTGTCTTAAAGAAAAAGGTTCATAACGAAAGGAAATAATATTATACATAAAAAGTATCTAAAACGGGAGACATATATCCCGTATAAATACGGAAATAAAAGAGTGTATAATATATACAATCCTAAGAACCGAATATAGGTCCAAGGTAATACTTCACTCGCTAGCTCGTCAATGTACCCAAGTATGCATCACAAACCTGCCAACCGCATTAAATATAAACACGGAAGCCACAGTCAGTGGGGAGTAACTCCGAGTTCTCCCAGCCACGAAATGTCGAGTTTAATAAAACATGAATAACATAAAAGAGATGTATATGGAAAATACAAAGCTTTAACATATACGGTATGCTTTTCATGTTATGAAACAAATAACTAACATATAACCTAGCATATGAAGGATAAGCTACTCATGCAAGCTATCATGTGAATCCGT
The DNA here is from genome assembly GCA_022085475.1 of Heliosperma pusillum. Classification (NCBI taxonomy): domain Eukaryota; kingdom Viridiplantae; phylum Streptophyta; class Magnoliopsida; order Caryophyllales; family Caryophyllaceae; genus Heliosperma; species Heliosperma pusillum. The sequence continues at coordinate 89,352 of JAIUZE010008694.1, read as the reverse complement.
TAACAATCTATACTACGAGGTAGGGAAGTTGGTATGCTGGCTCAGAGGTTACATTTAAAACATGGCCCTGATACACTCAAACCCTAATCATACAAGATATCATGTGAATCAGTTAACAACCGGTAATCCAAACTCTATCAACCTTAGCCGGCTTGCATCTCACCTTCTAAGATTCATAGAATCATCAAACATGAAAGACCAATACGTCTAGAAACAGGCATAAGTTCTTAGGACGGTCAATAGTCGACTTCTGTAACTCGAGTCTATACCACGAGGTAGGAAAACATCCTAGTCCTAGACTGATCAAACCTAGCGACAACAGCTATTCCATTCCCCGTCTCATGACCAAAAGTACACAAGAATCTCTACTAGGCGACCCCCTAAGCAGAGTTGGCTAGTACTTAAGCTGGCTCCATTCCCAAAGTGGAACTCTTAGGCAGCCATGCCCCGACTTGGAGATAAGCCCCCCAGTCCGTGACACAAAAGCTATTAACCATGAACTATATACTCGTTAAAGA
>JAIUZE010008694.1:26666-88814 GCA_022085475.1 Heliosperma pusillum | reverse complement strand
TCATATTCAAATAACATATCGCCTCATATCTACTAAGGCTAATTCATTAATTAAATACAACCTTACTTGAAGACAAATCCCGACCCGAGTCCCGCGACGGGTCATCAGTCAAAACGGGGCTGACTAGATCTTAGTTTGACCAAACCCGTTTGGTCAAACCGGCTAGAAACAGAGTCTTAACCATTTAGACTTGAACATAAAATCATCATATTCATTTCATGGTATTTTATTCTAACTTCTAACATGTGAATTATTAAATCTTACGAAAACCCGCTTGACTACAATCTCGTTTTATAATTTCTAACATGTGAGAAATAATAAGATTTTGAAAACCGTTTAAATAAATAATATACTTATTAAAATTTCCCACTTGCTAAATATTACAAAACACGATAAAATAACAATAACTCAAAAACCGTCACAAGTCCAAAGGACTCACGGGTCATGGCTGGACCGGACTGGACTGGGCCGAATTGAACCGGGCCTGGTTTGGCCCACGGGCTGGTTTGACCAGTTTTTGGTCAACATTTATAAAACCGTTTCTTAATATTTTCCCGCGTGCTTAACATATTTAAAACCCGTCAAAACAACAACAAAACAATCAAGTATCGACACAAATCCAAAGACCAAATCCCGGACCAACCCAGACCGGACCTGGACCGGGCCTGAACCGGCCTGAACCGGCCTGGTTTGGGCTGGTTTTTCAGCCACCTTACACGGCCCCAATCATTAAACAAACCCCAAATTATTTCCAACATGTTTTAATTAACAAACAACCATTTTAACAACCAATTTAACCATCATCATACAAAAATCATGATTATGAACTAATCATCCAAATATGTCAAGAACACTAAACATATCAAAAATTCATACAACATAATTAAAATAACAACTTATCATGTTACTAGTTAAAAACCGTAAATAACAATAACATGAACAAAAACAAAAGGTATGTAACATAAGTTCGTCGAGTAACTCGGAATCGTTACCTTAGCTAGCACAAAATCAATTAGCACCAAAATAAGAAGTAAAAACCCGTCTACTAATCTTCTTCTAAAATATACGAGTCACCAAACTCGTCTTCAAAATCTTCTCCTATAAGAAATGACAAAAATAACATTATTAGAATTAAAACTTGATTTCAACAATTAAAGTGTTGAAAAACGATTTTGTCGGAATTGAAAATAAAACGCACTTGGAGATGAAGAGCGGAGAGGAGACTCTAGAAATATAAGTTAGGACGGATTTGAACAAGTAACGAAGGTTTTGCGACGATTTTGCTCAAGAACGATCAAGAACGCTCAAGAACACCAAGAACGATTTTGATTATATTAAAGAAGGTATTAATTAGATATTAAGTTGATTTAATGTAAAATGAAAAGATAGTTAGTGAGTAATGGGGTGGTTGTGCCGTGTAATTATAGAGGAATTAATGAGTCGGGTTTTGAAATTGTTGTTACGGGATTGACTCGGGTTTTATGAAAGAAAATATCTAGTCCTAAGAGAGGGTGAGGGAGCCGTGTGATTATAGGAGAAATCGGGTCTGTTTTTAAGTGATTCGCAGAGTTTAAGTTGACGGATCGATAAAGTTACAAATATCTTAGATATTCGTATTAGTTTAATCAAAAGAATTAAAAGATCTAAAGTGAGTGGAAAAAGATGACATGGGGCGTGTGACTCATGCCAAAGTCGGGTTTCGGGTTTGTTTCGGGACTTAAGATGACTCGGGAATAGTTAAATGACGCTCGGGGTTAAATCGTAAAACCTTCTCTTTAATTCCGAATAAATTCAAAATAATTATATTAAATTATCATAAATTCAAATAAATCTTAATAATTAAAATAAAAAAAATATTATTTTTTTCAAATATAATTTCGGTCTTTCAAATTACGGGGTGAGTCGGAAAAGTCAACGAAAGTCAAAGTCGACTCAAAAGTCAAGAAAAGTCAAAAGTGACTTAAAAGTCAAGAAAAGTCAAAGATGACTCAAAAGTCAAGAAAAGTCAAAGACGACTCAAAAGTCAAGAAAAGTCAAAGATGACTCAAAAGTCAAGAAAAGTCAAAGATGACTTAAGACGGGATTCTCATGGAATCTCGCGGAAATTCCAAATACGAACTCGGAAATTCCAAATTCGACTGGAAACAATAAATTCTAAATTAAAACTTAATTTGCTGAAAAGTATCCGTAAAATATTTTCACTAGAAAAATAGGGTATGTTTCGGGTTGTTACATATAAATCTACCCAACTCTCACTTAGTCAAAATCTATTTTATTTTAGTTACTTTTACTCCTTAAATAATTTCAGCCCTATAATCTTTCCCCCGCTAGACGTATGGCCGAAGGTTCAATACGCGGTTGCAGGATAGCTCTGATACCAATCTTTAACTCCCCGAAAAACAGACAGGTAGCTCAAAATAACTCTTTATATTAATAATAGACAACAACGGAATTACAAGGCGTCACCGCCGTATTTTCCCTCCGGAAAATACAAGGCTTATAAAATAAAATAAATACACTTATAAAACTAAAACTAAAAACTATATTTATTTAATTAAACATCTTATAAGTCTCGTCTTCTATATGGAGTTTCTCACTCTTGACCCTCCCTGATACTTGTACCTGAAAAATATATAAAAATAACGGGACCAGCCAACCACAGGCTGAGTATGACCCCGGTAGCCTCCACCGGCCTTATGTCATTTTCATTATTCATTTTTCCTTATTCCTCATTAATATCACGTCAGCGGGTACAATAAATTACCCGAGTAATAACTTACCATCATACAGTATTTCCTAGCAACCAGTTAGGTCTACAATCATTATATCATTTCTTATTTTCATAAGAACGAACACATATTCATATCACATTAATGTCGGTCTACCATTACCGAACAAGAGACACTACGTCTTCCTTTATTCATGAAGAATTCTCCTTATTATGCCAGAGTACTACTGGACACCAGTAGGTCATCCAAACATTTTATCATTTATCACTTCAATACCAACAAGATAGATATATATAAACATATATTCACAGCACACCAATATCGGTATACCATTACTGAACAAGAGACATTACTTTTCACATGGAGCCAACGCCCCTAGAGCCAACGCTCCTTTATTTCACATGGCGCCAACACCCCTGGAGCCAACACTCATTTACTTTATATGGAGCCAATGCCCCTGGAGCCAACACTCCTTTACTTTATATGGAGCCAACGCCCCTACTGTGTACACAGTTTTGGTTTTCTTAATAATGTCATCTCAAACCAATAATTGTATCCCGAATGCTACAATTGGCCAATTATGTATTATAACAAGAGCACGAGCATGAAAAACATTATAACATATATGACAACAAGCATAACATCTTATCAGTATAACAATAATACAATACCCTAACGGCGATAATAATACTATCCAACAGCAACTACGAGTACATTATCAACTTATTAGCTTATGTGCAACAAAACTTGTTGCATTGTCACTCGTTTTTGTGCTAATACAACCGTCCATGGGGATGTCCAAGTAGACATCCCAAATGAATGCAATTTAGGGGATCAACATTAGCATCTTGAGCTTATAATTGTACGGGCCTGACTTTCAAGCTTCATATTTTAAGTTCTACTTGTGCAAATCCTTTGATTCTTGAGTCATTGGAAAGCTTATGGTCTTGGATATACAATGAATTTGGAATCAGCCCAATAGCAGGTACGTAGTTTGAGTTATGGCTGCTACAAGATATCCCCTACAGAAGAGTGCAATGTAGAGATCAGTCTGACCCCCTCTTGCCAAATGGATCATAACTGAAGATTGGAGCATGCTATTTGTGTGATTCCAAATGGAGGGGAAAGATAACTCATTTAGCTTTCAAATGGCACCTTAGGGTACTCCTACATCATCCTAAAGAGAAAGTTATGGCCTGCGCAAAACGAGTTTAGTTAGTGGCAAGTCTGCTGGGTATGTGATTAAGACCAATCTGCACTCAAAGTTGCATAACTCAAAATATACTTAATGTTTAAGGGTGATTCATTTTGGAGGAGAAAGCTAACATCCATAGATTTCACATGAGCTATCATGGGTCTTCAAATTCATCCTTAGCAGAGAGTTATGAGTGTTACAAAATGCAATCAGAAGGGTCCATGTCTTATCTCACCCGGTTCAGGTCCAACATCAAAGAGCTTCGTCCAAGGCAACCCCTATTATGAATTAAGTTATTCCAAGGCCTAAAACCCTTAGTTTAAAGTCTTAGGAAGATAAAAGTCTAGGATAGTTTTTGCTAATTCACAATAAAAGAGCAGGTTTAGCTAATTGCAATCAAATGGGTCCAGATGGGGACATTTCAGCATTGTCTTGTACCAAGGCTGTTTTGGGTGCTATATTTGGCTAGGCAAGACAAGGTCACGACTTGAAAGACATCCTAACCCTTTGTACTTGAAGATGGTAGCTGCCAAGCCTAAGCTCCAAGGTCTTACACATCTTAATTGACCTTGCACAACAAGACAAAGAGGAGCAGCCTGTTTTCTGTTTTATGCTTTATGCTTTATTACTTTATGCTTTTGTATCCTAGTTAGTATTTTGATTTGTGTAAGGCCAAGGCCACGACTTATTGTACATTAGATGATGCATTTGAGACCCTTAGATGTGTATCTCTTGGCCTATGTAAGGCTTGCTTGTAAGAAGTTGAAATCAGATTATGATGAATTATTATAAACCTGAACTTTGTTCATTGCAATTCTTTAGCAAAGCTAAGTATTGTGGTAATCCTTAGTGAACTTGTGTGTGATCTAAGATTACAGTGTCTAAGAGTCATTACTTGTGTGTCTTGAGTCTTAAACACAACCTTTACTACCTGTGCTTGTGTGCTAAGGTGCAAAGTTCTATCTGTTCTGTCTGGCCTAGTGCAGGTTCCTCGAGTTTTCCGAGTCATTTAGCTTGTGTGTGAGGGAGTGTTGATCTTAGCTCCTTTTAGCCTCTAAAAAGCTCTATTTTTGTAGAGATTTCAGTTCAATTGGTTATCAGAGCTTTGGTTTGTGAGTTTATGTTTTCCTACCTACATTATAAACATAAAAACAACATGTTATCATGAGGGGAGTGCAATCTGATTTGTGTGAGAAAATCAGTAGCAAAGTTGTAATGCCTTATGTTCCATGTCAAAGAATGAAGCCTTGTGACCTTGGTTCCATCTCCAAGTCCTTAGAAGAAGCTATGGGGAAGTTGCAAGCTCTTACAAAAGGGTATGAAGGTGATGTGCTTCCAAAGAAGACAACCAGCAACTATGGTGTTCTAAGGGAGCCTAAACCACCTGATTTGTACCAAGGGAAGTACCACCTGCCACATGAGTGTTCTAAGCCCTCTCCTACCCTTGGGAGCAAAGGTAAAACACCATTACTTCCTTCCTTTAATGGTGAAAACAGTAGAGCATTTGTGTCTTGGTTGTATGATGTTGAATGCTACTTTGAGCACAAGTGTTATTCTGAAAAAAGGAAGCTTGAACTTGTTGTGTCTTGTTTAAAGGATTTTGCTTTGTTATGGTATAATACTCTTAAACTTTCAAGGAGAATGGAAGGGAAGGGTATGATTAGTTCTTGGTTTAAACTTAAAAGGAACATGAAACAAGAGTATCTACCTTGTTCTACCATGGAGGATTTGTGGACTGAACTAAAAGCCCTTAAACAAAGTTCATTGTGTGTCCTTGAATATGCTAAGTTGTTTGAGGAACTACACTTTGTTTGTGATATGAATGTTGAGGTTGTGCAAAAGGGAATTAGATTTTACCATGGCTTGAAATCTGAAATTGCAAAGAGAATTGATTTAGAAGTGTTGTATCCATATGATGATTTGCTTGAGTTAGCCTTATATGTTGAGAAGATCTTAGTAAGGCCTACAAATCATGAGGTCTTAACTTAAGGGGATAGTTTAGAAGCCATCAAAACAGTTGGGATAGATAAGAGTTTAGGCCAAATGGTTGTTGTGTCATGCTTGGATGTTGCTTGTCCTAAGTCTAAGCTTAAACCAAAGGTCATGAGTACATGTGCTGAAGTGAAACGGTCATGTAGTGCTATCATTGAGAACCCATTTTTTGAAAATAAAACCTCCTTGAACTCAACCTATGAGCCTACTAATGAAGAAAAGAATAGCCTTGTCCTTTCTTGTGGAGCCATCAATGAGCAAGCTACTAATTTGGGTCCTAAAGAGGTGATTGTCGACCAAGGACTACTTGAGCTTCAAACCATGAAGTTTGGACAGTCCATGGTCATGTTCAATGGTACTAGTTGTTTGGAGTCAACCAAGGGTGAAGCAAAAGGAGTGTCTTTGGTTGTTCCATTCTCAAGTGTGCAAAAATTGATCTTCTACACAAGCCATGATTCTTTCTTCTTAGCTTTCATCTTGAGAGGTATATCTTGTGCTCTTGCATCTCCACACTTTCATTCTTACATGTTGATGAGGTTGCAAGTTATTCTTGCTCATTTGGGTGCTACCTCATACATGTTAAGGAGTGAAATTGATCAATCTAAACCCTACTGTCCAGCTACGATCTTCCTGTGTTTTAAGATGAGTAATGTTCAAATTGGTTGGGAGAACTTGTTGGGATTATGTGGAAGACAAAGGGGAGGTTCACTACTTGATGTTGCTCAAGTTTTAGTTCATTTGGTGTTGTGTATGATGAGTCCAATGCACAAAAACAATAGCTGCCCACTTGAAGTTTTCTCGTGTTCTACTTGTTGTATAAGCACTTCTTTGGATGCGTGCTATGTGAATGATGCTTGTTTTGATGTGAGTGACCCTTTGTATAACTTGATATCTACTCAAGAGGAGCTGAATGTGAGAGGAGGTACCCTAGGGGCTGATTTGCTTCTTGCTTATGCTTCACTTAAGGAGTGTTGGTCACCTAAGGATGTTAGGAGAGTAGTCAATGAGAACAAACCAAGCTTGGGGTGCAAATATGAACATTCTGATTTCGGTGCTACAAGTATTGGGATACTTGATGCGAAGTTGAGTCCAAAGCTTGTCATGAGTACATTTCATCCAGGTGGAACACCATCCTCAAATGATAGACAAGCTCATGATACTACAAGAAGAATGAGGGTAGATGTGAAGTCTAGGGAGGATGTCATACACCTCACATTTGATCCAGGAGGAACAAGCAATACTTGGTTGGGTATGCAATCTGAACTTGGGAATGGTACCACATATCTCATGCCATTCACCATTCTAGTCTATGATCCGGGAGGAGGCCATGATAGTCCATCTTTGAAGTTGTACTTGATCTTTTGAAGAGTAGGAGAACACAACCCTTGGCAACAAGTCTTTTGATTTTGATCCAACAGAATTTGAGGACAAATTCTTTTGAAGAAGGGGAGTTTGCAACAAAACTTGTTGCATTGTCACTCGTTTTTGTGCTAATACAACCGTCCATGGGGATGTCCAAGTAGACATCCCAAATGAATGCAATTTAGGGGATCAACATTAGCATCTTGAGCTTTCAATTGTACGGGCCTGACTTTCAAGCTTCATATTTCAAGTTCTACTCGTGCAAATCCTTTGATTCTTGAGTCATTGGAAAGCTTATGGTCTTGGATATACAATGAATTTGGAATCAGCCCAATAGCAGGTACGTAGTTTGAGTTATGGCTGCTACAAGATATCCCCTACAGAAGAGTGCAATGTAGAGATCAGTCTGACCCCCTCTTGCCAAATGGATCATAACTGAAGATTGGAGCATGCTATTTGTGTGATTCTAAATGGAGGGGAAAGATAACTCATTTAGCTTTCAAATGGCACCTTAGGGTACTTCTACATCATTCTAAAGAGAAAGTTATGGCCTGCGCAAAACGGGTATAGTTAGTGGCAAGTCTGCTGGGTATGTGATTAAGACCAATCTGCACTCAAAGTTGCATAACTCAAAATATACTTAATGTTTAGGGGTGATTCGTTTTGGAGGAGAAATCTAACATCCATAGATTTCACATGAGCTATCATGGGTCTTCAAATTCATCCTTAGCAGAGAGTTATGAGTGTTACAAAATGCAATCAGAAGGGTCCATGTCCTATCTCACCCGGTTCAGGTCCAACATCAAAGAGCTTCGTCCAAGGCAGCCCCTATTATGAATTAAGTTATTCCAAGGCCTAAAACCCTTAGTTTAAAGTCTTAGGAAGATAAAATTCCAGGATAGTTTTTGCTAATTCACAATAAAAGAGCAGGTTTAGCTAAGTGCAATCAAATGGGTCCAGATGGGGACATTTCAGCATTGTCTTGTACCAAGGCTGTTTTGGGTGCTATATTTGGCTAGGCAAGACAAGGTCACGACTTGAAAGACATCCTAACCCTTTGTACTTGAAGATGGTAGCTGCCAAGCGCAAGCTCCAAGGTCTTACACATCTTAATTGACCTTGCACAACAAGACAAAGAGGAGCAGCCTGTTTTCTGTTTTATGCTTAATGCTTTATTACTTTATGCTTTTGTATCCTAGTTAGTATTCCGATTTGTGTAAGGCCAAGGCCACGACTTATTGTACATTAGATGATGCATTTGAGACCCTTAGATGTGTATCTCTTGGCCTATATAAGACTTGCTTGTAAGAAGTTGAAATCAGATTATGATGAATTATTATAAACCTGAACTTTGTTCATTGCAATTCTTTAGCAAAGCTAACTATTGTGGTAATCCTTAGTGAACTTGTGTGTGATCTAAGATTACAGTTTCTAAGAGTCATTACTTGTGTGTCTTGAGTCTTAAACACAACCTTTGCTACCTGTGCTTGTGTGCTAAGGTGCAAAGTTCTATCTGTTCTGCCTGGCCTAGTGCAGGTTCCTCGAGTTTTCCGAGTCATTTAGCTTGTGTGTGAGGGAGTGTTGATCTTAGCTCCTTTTAGCCTCTGAAAAGCTCTATTTTTGTAGAGATTTCAGTTCATTATGATAAAGAGTTAACTATTTCAACAATGAATGATCCCAAAATTATACCTCACTCGTGTATAAACTAGTACACACACTTATTTCTTATATGTTTTTATGTGTGATGTGATTTGTCGTTCTCTCTTCCCTGCTTATCTATGCCAAATTAGTGAACCTTCTACTTCTTATTTCTGTAATGGAAGATTGTTGGCTTAATTTTTCTTAGCTGGAGCCATGAGATTTCACTTGTGTTATCAAAATTCTTTGTCACCATAATAACTAATATATGGTACGTTCAACGGCTTCTTAGTCATTATATTTATTTATGATAATCACATTTATGTAAATATTCTCGTTCTATTTCGGTCTAGTACTCCTTACTACTTACTTTATAAACAATTATTACTACATATATTTATCCAATTGTCTTATTAAAGTACACCTATTATATTTAGGATATGAAAACTTGTTTATCCTAAAGTGACTCGGGTCGATAAGGGCCTAATTATGAATGATAGTAGAACTTATATAAATATAAACATCAACTATCCTCTTATTTCGTTTATAAGGGTTCCGAAATCATATTAGTATTATAACGGTCTAATACAAAACACGGACACAATAATATAAACAATTACTCATACTATCCACTTATTTCGTTTATGTGTAAGACAGTAAATAAATACTTATAATGACGAAGGGTCCCGAAATCATACCTCTTTTATTTATATAGGCTAATTGGTGAAAAAGAAAGGCCCTCGTTTTTGTTACTTCGTATGTGAGTATGCAATATAAAAAGAAAGCAAATGTTGAATTGCGAGGCTATTTATAGCCGTAACAAGCGGTGAACAAAGCTTGACATATCAAATTGTAGTTGTTGCGTGTCTATGCATTCGTTTGTTGTGAGTGTATTCATTATTATGCTTGAGTGACAAATTGGCTTAACATCATCGTAGACTACTTTGTTAAGTTTATCTCCATTTGAAATAATCTTATTTTTGTTTATATTTGATAATTATCTAAAATAGTGGTAAAATGAATATAGTAAGAAATAATTTTACGGGTTACTTTTAATGCGAGTCCGGAGTCCCGACTTATATACTCTTCCTAGGTTCATAAGTAGAGCCATTTCGTTTATACTGATAAATATACATGTCTAGTTTATAAAATATGATAGTCCTATAAATATAAGTATATCTTAAGATTTCTTTTATTCGGGATATTACAGTTTCCCGATATTAGAGGATCAAGGTAGTATTATACTATGTATTAACTAGTTTTAAATCTCGCTCAATCCATGATAACTCATATAAATTATGGAGTATGATGTTCTTTTTTTGAAAATGTAATAATTTCTTTGACTATGCTCCACATGTAATGCATAGTTGTTTTTATGTTTTAGAGCATAATTGGCTTTATATTTCTAACATATTAACTTTCTCATCAACTCAACAAAAAATTTAATATACATACATGAAATATAAGATGTGCACCACTGAAATTATTTTATTTCCAACCAATTATAGAAGGGCTAACATATCATCACTTTAGTTTATTATTCCATCCATTTCGCTTAAGATTTTATTTTATCTTTATGAGCATATTTTGATAAAACGTAAATAAATTATTAGTTAAAGGCAATAATATAAAATGTATATTTTTCTGAAAGTTTTGTGTAGGAGTGAACGATTCCATCCGAACTGTTCTGATTTAGTCATAGACTTAGTGTCTTTCAGTGGCAGATCTGATGGGGTGCAGTAGATGCATCTGCACCACCTTTTCCAAAATTAAATACAAATTTGATTAGTAAACGACTATATTAATTGTGTTGGTTTAGTGGTTGGTGATACTTTTGCTTACCTTAAAAAGGTCATTGGTTCAAACCTTCAATTGAGCAGTTTTTTTTATGTTCTTTCACTACACATTTATCCCAATAATATAACTCTTTTATTCGTTATAATAAAAAAACTTTTACACACTCCATATATCCTATCTTAGAATCCCCCTGGTGGCTATGCTTACCACCATACTTTATGCAAAAACACAATAAAAAAGGTCATAGACTTAGTATTTATGCCACAATACTTTATATAAGAACAATGAATCTTCGTCTTTTTAATTATATGAAAATATGAAGATGTACTAAACTAATATGAAGATTGTATGAAGATGGAGAGAGACGGAAATAGAAGAAGAATTTAGAGCGAGAATTAAATTTTATTAATGTACGAAATTATATATAAATATATAATACAGTGAGAATGATCTTATTTATATAAGATGCTCAATAGCTTAGAGTAACATCCTATATTTGTAGCAACCTCCTAACTAACATAACAACTTTATAACAAACTTATATATGACTAACTAAATTTATAAGTTAATTCATACTCCCCCTCAAGCTGGCCCATACTATCAAGATGAAGTCCTAGCATGAAAAAAAGGAATACTGATCATAAGCGCTTAATGGCTTTATCATGATATCAACTAACTAAAGAGTGATTTTGACATGCTTGCTTATGAGGAAACCTTTTTGTTGTTTTTCCCTCACATAGTGGTAGTCTATGTGAACTCCCACGGTTATACAATAAAATAAATACTAAAAATGTAACAAAAAAATACGAGATTTTAAAAACTTTGATAATGAAACCGCATAGTCACTAAATCATAAGAATCAAAACAACTTTTTTGAAATTTTTTATACAAAATATAACCTAACAAACGCAAGGGATCATGAAACCTTTATAATACATAGATTCGATACTAAACACTATTATAAAACTACATCGTGAAAGTCAGTCGTTGTAAGTACAACGCTCGCTCACTTGTCAAAACACCAATTAAGCACTATCCTACAACTTGTTAATTTATTAAAAATGAATTCCACAGTCAGTGGAGAGTAACTTGAAATTCTCTCAGGCATATTACATTAAAACACACATAAACGAGAACAGTACAATCATCATATTCCAAAATACGCAAGTACAATAGATTCCATAATATAAGAATAAATAGTGATACATCATGTGATCATAAATAGCAATGTGACAATAACATAATACATAGCCCAACATATGAATCATGTGAGTACAAATAGAAAGAAGAGTGACAATCATCATCAAGATAAATAATATTGATACTAAGTGGTTTGCATTACACCCATAATAATGATCTATAGAATCCAGAGATCGTGATCATACGTGAAAGAAAAACCCAAAAGAACAACCATACCAATGTGACTCATAATACTTAGCAAAAACGACACTAAGTTAGGGCACACATGGAATGAATTTTTCCCGATTTGACAAGCAATGAACAATTTCGCATCTGAGACTCAAAACATGGCACACATATCGTACCCAAAGGCCGAGTAACCTTCATCAGGCAACATGACACACATACCGTTAACCCAAAGATTCAAAAGAAGACGGAAGACCCCGAATGCAAAATTTGATGGTCGAGTCGATCAACGCCATGTGTTCGCTTTCTAAAAACTTCGTCACACCTAGAGGTGGCAGTCGGGTCAATCAGGTCGGTTACGGGTCGGGTTCAGGCAATTCGGGTCATGTCGGGCTCGGGTTTGGTCGGGTCAAGTTGTTTATTCAGGTCGAATCGGGCAATTCGGGTTGGGTCGCTTACAGGTCAAGTTAATCGGGTCAATAACTACAACAGGTCGGTTCAGTTTCAGATCGGTTGACCAATGAGTTGGGATATATCAGGTCAATATGCTTGATCAGGTCGAGACCGGTTTGGTTTCGGGTTACTAATGGGTCGAGTATTTTATATTGTCATCTTAAATTTGAAAATTAATCGGGTCAATGGTCGGGTTGTTCTTTTAAAAGATCACTTTTAAACTTATGAATTATAATATTGGATTAATTAGAGGAACTCGATACAAAAGATATTTGTAAAATATAAGAGTATAACACTATAAAAGTTGATGATTGTATAATTTCATTGAACACTTGCTCAAACCTCGGTTATAAGTATTTGACATGAGGGCCTATCCAGTGTCGGATTTACCTATATTATGGACAAAAAATAATGTTTTTGGTCTAAATTAATCAGTTGTTTATGTAGTTCATAGTTTTGAACATTTGACATATGAAGTATGGCAAGGAACTAAATGAATTACCTATGAAATAGATTTTATTTATTATCTTGACGGTGATCCTACGTATTTAATTTTGAATAGGGTCTATTAGAATGGTGTATTTGAGTTTTGGATTTTAAGATCATAATTAGTAACCGAGGTCGGATTGTATGGTCATAACTCATAACTCTTTCTTCCCTTTATTGTTTTCAATGGAGTCAAAACTAAACACTCTTTTGCTCACAAAGCGTTAATTTAAAATTTTCTACATATATCACTTGCAAAATAATTATTAATAAGTTTAACTAGGAATATAGCGTACTAAATTTACAACTGACTATTTATTTTAAGATTACATTTTGTTTTGAAAAATAAAATGAGCGATAATTTTTTATATCAAATTTATTAACAAAAAAACAAACTATAAAGGAATTTATATTCTTAAAAAAGATTATTTGGCTATGAGTCGGGCCGAGTTTAATCGGGTTAAAACGGGTTACATGTCGGTTCAGTTCGGTTTGGGTCAGGTCGGGTTTGTGGGTGAATCAGGTTTCAGGTCGGGTCGGTTCGAGTCACAAGTCGGTTCGGGTCATATCATTTCAGCATCTGTCGGTTTATCGGTTAACCTTCGGGTCGGTTCAGGTCGGTTCAGGTCGGTTTCAGTTCAACAAATTTACGGTTTCTATCAGGTCGGTTTTCGGATAAGTCAGGTCGGTTCTTCGGGTCGGGTCACCTTTTGCCAGCTCTAGTCACACCCACACTACCATATTAGATGAATATTAAAGATAAATGCTTGGTCAGTGGTATGCTTATGTCTCCGAAGCACAAAACACAAGTACTCGGCTCAGTGATATCCAAACTTGATCGAGCACTACCCAACCTCATCCATTAATCACTCTATACTCTCACTACTTAGACTTTTACTCCAACAAGTAATCTCTTGGCTCCAAACGTATCAGGACAAGATAATCTTATGGCTCCCAAACTTCTAACTGCCTAAAATCTAGTCAATAAACACAACATAATAAATGAATATTCAATTCATATTCTTAACCCGTAAATACAAGTTATGGAAAAACTTTTCGGTTAAAAAAATGGGTATTTTGTGCAAAGTGATAAATCTCGGGGCTCCTATTTAAATTTCCCGACAAATAATAATCCCGGGGTGTTAGACCAAATCTCGAAATGAGTTCAGTCGACTCTACCAAGAAAAGCATGTGTGGCAGACCTAGACCTAGCAAAACTGACCCGACCCGATAAGGCTGACCCAAGACCCGAAAGCGACCCGGAATTACCTGACCCGAAACCCGAATTGACCCGACCCAGACCCAGACCCGACCCGAACCTTGACTGACCCGAAAGAGACCCGACCCAAAATAACCCGACCCAAAACCACCGACCTACAGACAAACCAATTTGAAATGATCCTAAATAACCCAATTTATTGTGATTAGGGGTGATAATGAGATGAGACGGCCCACGTGCAGCTCAAGCTCGGCTTGGTCCAAGTCGGCTCGTGCGAGTTTGGCTCAACGCGAGCTTGACTCGAATACTAACTTGATCATTTTGACCTTAAAATGACCTAAAAAAATCGGATATGAATCTAAAATTTCCCGACCCAAAATGACCCATACCCGAAATGACCCAAACCCGAAAGCGACCCGACTCGACCCGAAAGATTGAGCAAACCCGAGATGACCCGACCCAAACCCGACCCGTTTTGTAACAACCCGAAAAGTACCCTATTTTTCTAGTGAAAATATTTTACGGATACTTTTCAGCCTATTTAAGTTTTAAAGTGGAATTTATTGTTTCCAGTCGAATTTGGAATTTCCGAGTTCGTATTTGGAATTTTTGAGAGATTCCATGAGAATCCTGTTTTTAAGTCAACTTTGACTTTCGTTGACTTTTTCCGACTCGCCTTGTAATTTGAAAGACCAAAATTTTATTTAAAAAAATAATAAATTTAATTTATTTTTATTAAGATTTATTTGAATTTATGATAATTTAATATAATTATTTTGAATTTATTCGGAATTTAAGAGAAGGTTTTACGGTTTAAACCCGAACATCATTTAACTATTCCCGAGTCATCTTAAATCCCGAAACAAACCCGAAACTCGACTTTGGCCTGAGTCACACGCCCCATGTCATCTTTTTCCACTCACTTTGGATATTTTCATTCTTTTGATTAAACTAATAATAATATCTTAGATATTTATAACTTTATCGATCCGTTAACTTAAATTACGCAAATCGTTTGCAAAACAGACCCGATTACTACCCAAATCACACGGCTCTCCCTCCTCTAAAAGGACTAGATATTTTCCTTTCTTTTCATTACATTAACATAATATCTAGATATTTGGTTTAATTAACTTAATATCTAATTATATCTAATCAATTACCGTAATATAATTATTAAACCAGAGTCAATTCCGTAACAACAATTTCAAAACCCGACTCATAAATTCTTCTATAACTACACGGCTACTCTCCACCATTACTCACTAAACTACCTTTTCATTTTACAATAAATCAACTTAAGATCTAATTAATATTTTCTTTAATCGTTCTTCATCGTTTCTTTCGTCGTTCTTCATCGTTCTTCGTCGTTCTTGAGCAAAATCGTCATAAAACCTTCATTTCTTATTCAAATCCGTCCTAACTTATATTTCTAGAATCTCCTCTTCGCTCTCCATCTTCAAGTACGGTTTTTTCAATTCCGACAAAATCGTTTTCAACACTTTAATTATGGAAAATCAAGTTTTAATTCTAATAATGTTTTTCTTGTCATTTCTTATAGGGGAAGATTTTGAAGACGAGTTTGGTGACTCGTATATTTTGGGTGAAGATTAGTAGACGGGTTTTTCTTTATTTCTTATTTTGGTGCTACTTGATTTTGCTAGCTAAGGTAACGATTCCGAGTTACTCGACGAATTTAATGTTACATATCTTTTGTTCTTTTGTTTTTGTTCATGTTATTGTTATTTATGGGTTTAGTTAGTAACATGATAAGTAGTTATTTTTATTATGTTGTATGAATATTTAGCATGATTAGGGTTCTTGACATATTTGAATGATTTGTTCATAATCATGATTTTTGTATGGATGATTATTAAAATGGTTGTTTGTTAATTAAAACATGTTAGAAATAATTTAGAATTTGATGTTGGTGTTGGGCCGTGTAGGGTGGCTGTTTTGATGGCTGGAAACCGGTCCAAACCAGGCCGGTTCAGGCCGGTTCAGACCCGGTCCAGCCCGGTCTGGTTGGTCCGTGTTTGGGCCTTGTGGGTTGTGTCGATACTTGATTGTTTTGTTGTTGTTTTGACGGGTTTTAAATATGTTAAAGCATGCGGGAAATATTAAGAAACGGTTTTAAAAATGACGACCCAAAACAGGCCCAAACCAGGCCGTGGGCCCAGTCCAGGCCCGTGTTAGGTCCGGCCCAAATCAGCCCATGAGTCACCTTTTTAGTCTTGTGACGGTTTTTTTTGAGTTTATCGTTATTTTATCGTGTTTTGTAATATTTAGCAAGTGGGAATTTTTAATAAGTAAATTATTTAATTTTAAAAGGTTTTCATAATATTATTATTTCTCACATGTTAGAAATTATAATACGAGATTATAGTTTAATTTGATATCCTTTAAGTCAAGCGGGTTTTTCGTAAGATTTAATAATTCACATGTTAGAAGTTTTAATAAAATAACATGTAATGAATATGTTGATTTTATGTCTAAGTCTAATTGGTAAAGACTCTGTTTCTTGCCGGTTTGACCAAACGGGTTTAGTCAAACTAAGATCTAGTCAGCCCCGTTTTGACTGATGACCCGTTGCGGGACTCGGGTCGGGGATTTGTCTTCAAGTAAGGTTGTATTTAATTAATGAATTAGCCTTAGTAGATATGAGGCGATATGTTATTTGAATATGATTTATATGGAATTAGTCACATGATAGGAAGTTGTTCCCGTGACGGTTTGATTGTATGATAAATGTCGTGTTGACTAAGTACCCATAGAGAATTATGAGTATATGGCGTCTTGACCATTCTAATTCTAAATGAGTATCTTGGATCATGACATTGATAGGCCTTACTGTCTTTAACGAGTATATGTTCACCGCCGATAGCTTTTGTGTCTCGGCTTGGTGGGTTTATATCCAAGTCGGGGCATGGTTGCCTAATAGTTCCACTTTGGGAATGGAGCCAGCTTAAGTACTAGCCAACTCTGTCTAGGGGGTCGCCTAGTAGAGATTCTTATGTACTTTTGGTCATGAGACGGGGAATGGAATAGCTGTTGTCGCTAGGTCTGATCAGTCTAGGACTAGGATTTTTTCCTACCTTGTGGTATAGCCTCGAGTTACAGAAGTCGACTATTGACTGTCCTAAGAACTTATGCCTGTTTGTAGACGTATTGGTCTTTCATGTTTGTATGATTCTATGAGTTTTAGAAGGTGATATGCAAGCCGGCTAAGATTGATAGAGTTTGGATTACCGATTGTTAACTGATTCACATGATTACGTGTTGATTAGGGTTTGAGTGTATCACGGCCATGTTTCTGAGAGGAACCTCTGAGCTATCATACCAGCTTCCCTACCTCGAGTTATAGTTTATTATCGGTTTCACATGATAGCTTTCACATGCTAGGTTATTTGTTAGTTATCTGTTTCATAACATGAAAAGCATATCATATATGTTTAAGTTTTGTATTTTCCATATACATTGCTTTTATGTTATTCATGTTTTATTAAACTCGACATTTCGTGGCTGGGAGAACTCGGAGTTACTCCCCCACTGACTGTGGCTTCCGTGTTTATATTTAATGCGGTTGGCAGGTTTGTGATGCATACTTTGGGTACATTGACGAGCTAGCGAGCGAAGTATTTACCTTGGACCTATATTCGGTTATTTAGGATTGTATATTATTATACACTCTTTTATTTCGTATTTATACGGGAGATATGTCTCCCGTTTTGGATAATTTTTATGTATAATATTATTTCTTTTTTGTTATGAACCGTTTTCTTTAAGACACCTTTGTTATGATGAATATATTTAATAGTAGGTTCCGGTTTTAAAATTTACCGGTTTTCACTAAAGCGAACCTATTAGAAACGTATTCTCATCTGTTATTTATTTAAATTATATTTTTTTCTTTCCGCAAATTTGAGGGTGTCACACGTTTGACCCATTTGCCAGGTCTAGGCAGACCCACATTTTCCGACTATTGATTTGCAGCTAAATTTTTTTTGAAATTATCAATAATTAGAAATGACTTCTCAAATTGTCTCTATTTTTGGTCCCTAATATTAAGGGAAAACATTAGACAAATTTTGGTCCCTTGAATCGTTGATGTATAATAATAGAGAAAGACAATTAGACAAGGCAAGATTGTCATCATCCAACTACCACTCCTCTTCTAATTTAATCCTTGGACTCACTTCCCCCTCTCACTTGTCACAAATTGGGCATGAGTCAAAACCACAATGTCTCACTCACTATCTATATCAAGTACCACCACCACCCTACATCTCACACAATTTCTTTTATTTACTACTTTAATATAATATATTTATTTCCATGTCTTACTTAACCTTTCTTTTGTCTCAAAAGTTCCTCACCCTCCCATATTTCCCATTATTATTATTATTATTATTATTATTATTATTATTATTTTTAACCTTAACTTCCCACATTTAAGACAAACCCCTTACTTCAAAAGTCAGTAAATGTTGAGTACAAATTTTCTCACCTTTTACTCGTGACTTCACATTGAAACCCTTTTCATTAATTCATCCATTCGTTTTTTTGCAATATCTTACTACAACGCACGTAGCTGCGTCTCCACTTACCAGGTGCACTCTCTCGACTCTCGTTACATGTTTTTATTTTATCGTTTTTTTTTTTTACGTGTGTCCTTAGGATACATGTTAATAAGCTAATTAGAGAAAGATTCAAAAGATATTCTTCTTAATTATGGTAAAAATGAGTATACTTGAATTTATGATGAGAATATTTTAGAAATCTTTTCATATTCAACTTATTAACATGTACCTTTACGGCACACATTAGAAAAACCGTAATTTTATTTTTGGGTTTTGGTACAAGTTTGTATCATGCTATGGAGTATTTTTGTAGGTAAATTTATCATAGAAACTCAACTTACACCGTTTTTAAGTTAACTTCTTTTAAGTGTCGTAAAACTACTTCATACCAAGTTATGACATGTGTAAATCACACAACGGTAGTTAGTCCCAAATTAATAATCATACAAAACCGGTCTTATTTATACAAGATAAATATGTTTATTTTTTACTAAAAATTACTCTATTTGTACAAGTTGTTAAATATTGCTTTCACTTTTTATAGTGTTTACTTTGATACTATTGAAAATGATTCAATTTCCCAAATTTATTGGACTAATTAGCTACTTTAAGAAACTTGTTGAGGTAAATTTATAGTA
The DNA here is from genome assembly GCA_022085475.1 of Heliosperma pusillum. Lineage (NCBI taxonomy): Eukaryota > Viridiplantae > Streptophyta > Magnoliopsida > Caryophyllales > Caryophyllaceae > Heliosperma > Heliosperma pusillum. Next base: position 69,360 of record JAIUZE010008694.1, on the reverse strand, counting down.
TAATGGGTTGGACTGTTGGAGTACTCTGGATTTAAGGCTCAATTTGAGAGCATATTTTTGGTACTTTTTACATTGAAGTAGTATTTTTGCGAAAAATTTCAGTACCTTAATTTCTGGGAGTGCTTGACAAGTACTCCCTCCGTCCCGGTCATTTGTTTACCTTTGCTTTTTGGCACAATTATTTGTAGTTGTATTTGATGAATGACAAGTGGACAATATTCTCATTAGGTGATCAAATTACTCATAAACTAGCAACCTAATATAGAAAGGTAAACAAATGAATGAGACATCATAAAATGAAAATGCTAAACAAATGACCGGGACAGAGGGAGTAACAATTTGTAATAAATAAACTACCTGAAATAGATGTTACTTAGGATAATATTTGAGTTATCGGGATATATGATTTTATTTTTTCTAGCTTATTTACCTTTCAACATAAATAATAATAATAAACCATGTCTTTTACGTTATTTGACCATATATTATCATCAACCTTTTCAACTAATTTTTCAAACGGTTATAATAAAAATCTTCTACCTTAACCGCTCTTAATTTCAGCTACTTTTTCAGATTACAAATTTCTTTTCAATTAGTTTTATCAAACAGAATTTAAGTAATACTTACTTTATTTCTTACTTCTGTTTGATTTGAGTTCGCAAGCACTAGCAAAATTAATAGGGGCGGTTACACTCCACCTCAAGGGTACACCTTTTTTTTCAATTGAGCACACTATATCGCAGCCAGGGTAAAAATTGAACCCCCAATCCTACCGTTATGACTTGTTCTTTGTGCACCCATTGTTCGGGAAAACGAAATATTAAGATTGAGATTTAGTAATTGATAGAAAACACCGGTAAAGTTTTTACTCAAATTAGGATGTTAGTACTTGAAGGTTTGGAAGTGCACTATTGCACTGTGCACCACTGCACTCCCAGTACATTCCGTATATTGGTTGTAATTAAAAACTTTGAATGCCACAGGTTTTATTAATAAAAGGAAGTTGAATACTCAACATTTTTATTGTTTGAACATTTTTACTGTTTAATGAAAAACAAAAATGAGTTTTTTTTTTAATTGATGAAACAATACCAGGGTGTTGCGATGGACAATTCAAACATGTTAACAAACAAGACAGAGGAAGTACAATAGTAATACGGAACATATCAACTTACTAGGACAAATTTTCTACTATGGATCGGCCGATCGGGGTTCTATAATATTTTTTTTAAAAGAATTACGTAATTGTTAGTCGAGTATTGAAAATGGTGCAAATTTAAAGATTACGAGGTGTAATACGATTTATGTTAGTCGACTTTGTTTCACTCTTGCATTCAGGCTTTATTATTGTGGTAAAGAGTAAAGAGATCAACATTACAACAGCAATGAAAAAGCCATGGTTGAATCATTAATTCTCATTGAAGACGGACCAATTCCGTCTTTAGCTGAAGACAGGCCAAATGTGGCTAGTTTATAGACCGACAAATGTAACAATATGATAAACAACCAGTTATAGTTTAGGAAATGTTACTAGTTACATTTGTCGTTAAAGTAGCCACATTTGGCCCGTTTACAGCTGACTTACTGTGGTTAAATAGTATTTGGATCGGGAGTCGGCTAAACTGGATAGTACAGTTGAACGCACATCCAGAAAAGTAACTGAAGTCGATTAACATGAGTAGACAATTGTATGAAATCTGTCAGTGTGGCATAAACCAACTTAATTAAAAAATGGATAGTCGTAAGAAAACCGTGAGTCGGCTAACATGAAAAGTCGTTACGTGGTGGTTGTAGGGAAAGGGGAGAAGACGGGGAAATAAAGAAGGTGATAAAGATGGGGGTTAGAAGGAAACTGGCTTGCTGCACAAGAGACAGGGTCATTAGCATTGATTTTGATGAGAATGTACAGGACAGTAAGGCCCCTTCTTATCTCCCTCATACCTTTCTCTTTTATTCATTGTGTTCTTATTTATTACACTTTTATTTCCTCTTTTAGACTCTTAAATACAACCCAGTGGGTTGTATATATCATTTTCCTATTTATTATCATGAGTTTATAATCTTAATTCCTACTTCAGGGGTTCAGTTTATCAGTTGTACTAGTCATGCATTCAATGCCATTATTTCAATGTTATGTGTTGCTGTTATAGTGTTATGTACCATTAATTTTCACTAACTTACTTTTTACTGTAGATTATTAGTAATATTATACTCTATATTCTTCTCGTAACTCGTATTTACCCGATAGAAACGCAGATGAAGTTAATGAACTGTCATATATGGAGTATTTGTCTCAAGTCTCAACTTTGTGTTATTCGTTAAATCTAGTCCTGCGTAAGTTTTTAGGTAAACGATTTACAGCAATAGTTTTGAATTTTGATGCCAAAAAGTTTTAAACCAAAAGTCATGAATATATAATGATTTTAGTTGTATAGTTTATTCACAAATTCTCATTTGTGACGGACCAACCCGTCGGAAGCTTGTGACGGGTCAAATCCCCCTCACAAAGAGCAAGTGGGGGGCAAGTAGAGTGCAAATGGAGCCCCCGCTTGCCTTGCCACTTACTCTTTGTAAGGGTAATTTGACCCGTCGTAAGTTTGCGACGGGTCGCCACGCAGGGTTGGATCTTGGATGTTTTCAAATTCAGGTTGAAATTGCTGGACTATTGACGTATTGACCTTGTTGACAAACATGTAGACAAATTTGCGTAATTTCGTGCTTTAATTTATCCATGGTGTTAAAAGTAGAATACACTATCTGATGTTTTCCCATAGGAACATAAAATAAACTTGTAGCTTGAAAATGCTACAATTGGCGGTAACTCTTATGTAAGACGGTTTTACAGTGTAAGACGGACAAGTTTTATAAAAAAATATCATTTTATTAATAACAATAAATGAATGATTCTTTTTAGAATAGAACGGTTTCACGGTGTGAGACCGTCTTATAATTCTAGCGTACAATCGGAAACACAAAGGTGGATATTATTGGCTCAAGGTAGGTAGCCTTTTTGGCTTAATCTAGTTTGACTTGAGTATTTAAGATCTATTTATTTGAATTAATTTCCTTAATCCTAGCAAAAGTGGTAAATCTAGGTTAATGCTAGCACGATTACAATTATTTCCCAACTACTCCTACTATCTACCCTTTCTGTCATGTAATGTATAGTCTTATTTACTTTTGCGAAACCGAGTCTGAGGTGAGTTGTGACACAGTATTGGTCATGACTATTTTGTGAACATATTACTAGTTTGGACACGAAATGAAGAGTTGTGTCGGAATGCTAGAGTGTTTGACACGCGACACAAATCCAAAGTGAAATGTCGAAGTGACATAGTCGTATCCTAGGGGCTAGCCGGCTCGGGACAGTAGTGAAGATGAAGCTAGATAATGTAACCCTGCAACTGTTATATAGTCTGTTCCCACATGGAAGTCACTGTCTTACTGCAAATTAAGATAGACAACAATATGTTCCATTCAAATCTTTGTTTGTATCTTGTTGAAAATTACTAATTGTGAGAAGCACATACTATGATAATGATTTAACAAAGAGAGGTATATGGAAATTTCCTGTGAGTCTTTATTGTATTATGTTTTTCTCTTTAGCAACCTTACTATTAGGGAATAATAATTTTGAAAGTGAAATCTTTCATTTGTTTTTTACAATTATTTCCACTTGTTTATGAAATGCAATGGACCACTTTCTATCTTCTCTTGGCAATTAGTGTATCTTTTTTGTAGGGATCCACAAAGATGTGGAACTGACTTTCCATGTAGTATGATTAAGTTTGTTTTAACCAAATGATATGTCGTTATTTCGGAAACAACCTATTTGTGTTGCTAGTACCGGTACAAGACTACAAGGGTAAGACTAGTGCGTAAATGATACATCTAATATCCGTCCCTTACCCAAATAATTTGCAGGAGCCCTTAAGGCTAGGGCTGAGCAAAAATAAACGATACGGTTTTAATATACGGATACGATACGGTATACGGTTGTAATTACACGGATTTCCGGGTACACGATACGAATTTCTGGGTATACGATACGGTTTTTAATTAAACCGTATCGGGTCCGGGTCGGGGAAAATCAAAATCGGGTATACGGTTTTTGACACGGTTTAATTAAAAATAACAAAAAAAAAAAGTAGTGTGTGAAACTTTGGGTTTGATATGGACTATTTGTGTGAAACTTTGTGAGTCAATCTTTGGATGTGAAACTTGCAATGTATGTAACTACTTTGTGGGTGTCAAAGTTTTATGTGAAGCGATGAAAGTTTGAATTTTGTCATCTCAAAACTAACTTTGCAAGTTGTTATGTTTCGTAATAATAGGCCTAATAGATTATATATGCATCCTACTATCCTAGTAATGAGTCGTTACTAATTTTGTGAAATCAATTTTTGATTTTTGACCATTATTAATTAAACCGGATCCGGGTATACGGTTTTCGGGTACCCGGTTTAACCGGGTATACGGAAACCGGGTACCCGGTTAAACCGGGTCGTATCCGGGTATTAATTTTTTGCCTTAAAAAAACCGGGTATCCGATACGGTTTTTAAAACCGTATCGGGTACCCGGTTTTGCTCACCCCCACTTAAGGTTATCTAAATTAAAGTTGTCTTTTTATTAATTTCGTCAATGAAGTTATCTAAATTAAAGTTGTAGGCTGTCATGAAGCGTATCGTCGTCAATCTTTTTCTTAAGTAGCGTTTTAATGACTCGGTCGCTAAATGGTTCAACAATTGAGTACTGAGGTGAATTTTTTTTTCGAAGCTGTGTAATCGGACTCAAGGCTGAATATATGCCATTGTTTTCAAATACTCGGCCGCTAAATAGTTCAACGACTGAGTATTGAGGTGATTTTTTTTTTAAGCTATGTAATCAGACTCAATGCAGAATATCTGCCATTGTGTTCAAATAGTCGGTCGCTAAATGGCTCAGGGACTGACATCTTAAAAATGATAGTGACATTCTACCATGTTTTTATATGTGTTTGATATTTGGTTGCCAATACAGTCGTGAAATGGTTTAGCGACCGTATACTGTGAACAAAAAAAAGACAATTTTTAACAAACACATACATATGATAGAAAAAGATTTTAAGATTCTTACAGTTAATCCAATACATAACAAAACATAGTAACAATCCAACAAACACATATATATTAGGTTCTCTTAAAACATAGTTTACATCTAATACATAATTTCTAGTTGCGATTTTTTACTTTCTTGCGATTTTTTTGGGATTACTCCGCTTCTTCACTTTCTTGTGTCATGCGAGATTGTCTATGTGCAAGGTGACGGAAGTCATATCTTGCTGGACTAGGAGGCCTTGACTCTTAGTAGTTTACTAGATGCTCTTGTCTCGTATCTACAAGCGAATTGAAAGACATTGTGCGCATCTTTTCTATCATAGCATATTGAGCCAAGGGGATGTCATCGGGCATGTCGGAAACCATTTCCTCAGTTGTGTTGTAAGTAAACATGTTTTCTTGAGTCTGAATCAATTTATTATATTTGTACATTAGTATATATTATATTAAAAAGTATGAATGAAACAATTTGTAATTTTGTATATAAATAAGGAAACATATACTTATTAGTGTTTGGAATTCCACCGCGGTTGGGTAGTAGTAGTGATGATCCTCATATTCAGCGTTCACATTTTGGCTTAGAGGCGTAATGATGTGAAGAGTAAGAGCATTATACCACTGAAAGTACTCGTCATCATAGTATATCAAACCACAATAAGGAAGCCCCGACTCCACCATTTATGACATTCGGTTTTCCCATTTATCTACCGACTTTTAATGCATAGTTCCATAATTAACTGACATGTCGCCATTTCTACTAATATTATGCAATTTGGTGCAAGTGCCGCCCATTTTAGGGATCATTTGATGTCATCCGAATTGTCGAGTACATCTATTTGGGAAATGTCATTTAACCATTTCAAAACAAATTAATGGAGCAATAACGGTCCACTCGGTGTGGTCTTGGACACATGTTGGGGAGAGGTGTTGTACCATACTTGGTGTGTGTGTGGTTGTCATACGAATTGCATCTCACACCATCTTGTCTAATTAAGAGGTTCCTAATGACTACCAACCCGAGTCTATGATCCTTAAATCCAGTTGCACTCTTAGCCATTTACATGCCAAAGGGTCTACCATAGTCAATACTTGACTCCCAAGGGCATATGCTACTCCAACCTCTCGAGGGACATGGGCCATAACTATGTCCGGGCGTCCAATTGACACTCTTTCCCAACTTTATAATTGCAATAATAGTAACCGACTATTTCAAAACAATCAATCTTAGTGGCTTTACACAAATTTTGGTAAAGGCATGTCAATACCCGACTTCCCCAACTAATGTCATCTATTTCATCCAAATCGTCTAAAAAGGGTAAATAAAATACAACTCATGGTATTACCGATTTTAACCGGAAACAAGATACCAGGTGAAAACTTGAGCGGTATGAGCCATGGTATTCCCCGCATGAGTAGAATGGATCAACATATTGATCGGAATTTATACCCTTAGCTCGACAAACTGCCATTACATGAGAACATGGCATATGATAGACTTGCCATTTGTTGCATGTGCAAGTTCTTTCCGAAAAAATGACAATGTGACAATGATTAGCTTCCATGGCTATCTTGTTTTCAGATAAAACCGGTAATATCGTGAGTTACATTTATTTATCCCTTTTTGGGGATTTGGATGAAATAGACGACAATAGTTGGCGAAGTGGGGTTTTGGCATGCTTTACCGAAATTTTTGTAAAGCCACTACGATTATTGACTGTTTTGAAATACCCGGCCCTTTACTATTATTGCAATTATGGAGTTGGGAAAGAATGCCAAATGGACGCCCGGACATAGTTAGGTCCCGTGTTCCTCGAGAGGCTGGGGTAGCATATCCCCTTGGAATTCACGTATTGACTGGGGTAGACCATTTGACATGTAAATGGTTAAGAGTACAACGAGGATTTAAGGATCATTGACTCGGGTTGATAGTCATTAGGGACCTCTAGCTTAGACAAGATGGTGGAGTTGTAATTCGTATGGCAACCATACACACTAAGTGTGATACAACACATCTCCCCAACATTTGTCCAAGACCACACCGAGCGGACTGTTACTGCTCCACTAATTTGTTTTGAAATGGTTGCATGGCATTTCCCAAATAGATTTACTCGACAATTCAGGTGGCATTAAATGATCCCTGAAATGGGCAGCACTTGCACCAAATTGCATAGCATTAGTAGAAAAGGCGACATGTCAGTTAACTATGAGACTATGCATCAAAAGTCGATAGATAAATAGGAAAATCGAATGTCAAAAATGGTGGAGCTGGGGCTTCCTTATTGGTTTGATGAGCTATGATGACGAGTACTTTGAGTGGTATAATGTTATTATCCGTTTCATCATTACGCCTCTAAGCCAAAATGTGAACATTGACTATGAGGATCATCACTACTACTACCCAACCGCGGCGGACTTCCAAACACTAGTAAGTATATGTTTCCTTATTTATATTCAAATTACAAATTGTTTATTCATGCCTTTGAATATAATTTATACTAATGTACAAATATAATAAATTGATTCAGACTCAGGCAAACATGTTTACTTACCACACAACTGAAGAAATGATTTCCAACATGCCCGATGACATCCCATTGGCTCAATATGCTATGATAAAAATGATGCGCATCACAATGTCTTTCAATTCGCATGTAGATACAACTTACGAGACAAGGGCATGTAGTAAACTACCAAGAACCAAGGCCTCCTAGTCCACCGAGATATGACTTCCATCACTTTACACATAGACAACCTCGCATGACACAAGAAAGTGAAGAAGCGGAGTAATCCCAAAGAACTCGCAAGAAAGGGAAAAATTGCAACTTGAAATTATGTGTTAAATGGAAACTATGTTATAAGAGAACCTAATATGTACGTGTTTGTTGGTTTGTTACTATGTTTCAAGAAAACCTAATGTTATCTATTGAATGAATCATAAACTCTTTGTCTATCATATGCACGTGTTTGTTGAAAATTTTCTTTTTTGGTTCATAGTATACGGTCGCTGAACCATTTCGCGACTGTATTTGCAACCAAATATCAAACACATATAAAAAACATGGCAGAATGTCAGTTATCAGTTTTAAGATGCCAGTCGCTGAACCATTTAGCGACTGATTATTTGGTTTGATTACATAGGTTTCAAAACAAATTACCTCAATACTTAGTTGCTTAGTTGTTGAACCATTTAGCGACCGAGTTTTTTTAAAAAAGTGGCAGATATTCTGCCTTAGGTCTGATTACACACCTTTAAAAAAAATTCACGTTAGTACTCATTCGCTGAACCATTTAGAGACCGAGTATTTGAACACAATGGCAGATATTGCCTTGGGTCTGATTACACAGCTTCAAAAAAAAAAATTAAGTATTCAGTCGCGGAATGATTCAGCGACTGCGTGAACAAACATTGTTAGGAATTTGTGCCTTGAATTTGTGTCGAAGACGGACTATACTAAGGCGGATACCGAGCTCCACGCAGATGTCAAAAGCCACGTACTTATTACGTACATATGTGCATATTTGTGCTGTGCCTTTGGGTTTGCATAGGAAACTTAGTGGGTCCCGCCACTTTCCTATGTTTTAGTAACTTGGTTGTTTTGATTTCTTGCGTAAGTTTCTTGGTTCGTATTAGGAAATTAATTAATTATTTCCTAATAGTCTTTGTTTCCTAATTAGTCTATGTATCTTATTTTAGGGTGGAATAAATTTATATAAATACCCTTGTATTAGTCTAGATTAATTAAGAGAGAAAGATAATATTTGAGAGCACAATAAAGAGGGTCGATTTGTGAGGTTTCTTCTGAAGAAGAAAACTCAGTTTGTTCCGGGCTCTTATTATTGGGGTTCTACTATTTGAAGAATGGAGGAGTTTGTTTGGATCTTGGTTGGCCTCAAGATCATTTGTCCTTCGTCTTATTGGTGAGTTCTTTGCGGGTTGAACTCAATTTGGGTAGTCCTCTTTTGTCCCTTTGAGATTACTATTTTGTTGGTAGAATTGGGTATACTTTTGGCTCATAAAGAGCGTGTGTATACCGGTCTACTTTTGTACTATTTTCTCCACAATAGTGAAATTTTGATCTCTTCGCAGGGTGGACGTAGCCAGTTATTTTACTGGTGAACCACGTAAATTTTTGTGTCAACTTTATTTATATTCGTCATTTATTGTTCTTATCACCTTATCAATTAACTATTGAGTAACGGGACGCCTCCGTTACAACAATTGGTATCAGAGCTAAGGTTCTGTTTTGGGATCTGCTTCCGCGTTAGTTGTGTTCTAGGCGTTAATTGGGTTTCTTGATTTATTGGTGAAAAGATGTCGGCAACGAATATTTTGAATGTTGAGAAGTTCACTGGGAGAAATAGTTTTGGGCTGTGGCAGTTAAAGATGAGAGCTTTGCTTAGACAGCAAGGTGTCTGGTCCGTTTTATCAAAGGCAAAATCAGAAGATAGTTCATCAGGTCCAAAGACAGAAACAGAGGTAGTCTTGGAGGAGAGGGCTCATTCTTTGATTTTGTTGTGTTTATCTGATCATGTTATGGTTGAGGTTGCCGAAGAGGAAACTGCTGCAGGTTTGTGGTTGAAGTTGGAATCTTTGTATATGACAAAGACTTTAACCAACAAGTTGCTTCTTAAGCAGCGTTTGTTCGGTCTTCGTATGCAAGAAGGTACGTCTCTCAAGGACCATCTAGACCGACTTAACTCTATTTTACTTGATCTGCGTAATTTAGATGTTAAGGTAGATGATGAGGATGCCGCCTTAATTTTGTTAGTTTCTTTGCCAAGTTCGTTTGAGACTTTTGTGGAGTCTTTTGTTGTTGGTAAAGATTCTTTGACTCTAGAGGAAGTGCGGTCAGCGCTTCACACTAGGGATTTGCGCCGAGTAGTGTCAGGTGGTGTTGTAGACAGTAGTCCTATGGGGCTTGTTGTTAAAGAGGGGGATTCTAGTAAGGTTAAAACCAAGTATAAGGGTCGTCCTCGTAAAGGTGTCTGCAATTACTGCAAGGAACCCGGTCATTGGAAAAATCAGTGTCCTAGGTTACAGGAAACTGGTCTTTCTGTTGTTGCACAAAATGGTGTCAAATATGATTCTGAGGAAGATTATGCTCTCGTTGTTGATGTTGTTCCACGTTCTTTGAATAGTTGGATTTTGGATACGGGATGCGTTTATCATATGTGTCCTTTTAGGGAATGGTTTGATTCTTATGAAGCTTCACATGGGGTCAATGTTGCCATGGGTGACGGGTCTATTTGTGAGGTGCTTGGAGTTGGCACTATTCGGGTTAGGACATGTGATGATGTTGTTATCTCCTTAGAAGGTGTTAGGCATGTTCCACGTTTGAAGAGAAATCTTGTTTCACTTGGGATGTTAGTTGATCAAGGCTACAATTTTCAATGTGATGGTGAATCTTTGTGTGTTGGTAAGGGTTCTTGTGTTACTTGGAGGGGTGTTAAGGAAGGAACTATTTATGTCCTTCAAGGCACTGTGCTGACTATTGGAGCATCAAGTAGTCGTTCTTCTGTCTCTCTCGAGTCTAAGTTGGGGCATATGCAACTTAGGTCTTTGAACGATACTTCGAGGCACATCCAGTTTGGATCACTTGGTGATATTCTGGATAATTCGGGTTTGGTTAGCTTTAGTGAGAATGGTAGTGTTGACGGTAAGGTGGAGTCTTCTTCATTACGGGTCAAGCTACAGGGTTCTCAAGGCAAGCTTCCAACACTTGTCTCTTCGCCTCAATGAGGCTATCCGCGCCCCGTGAGGTGGGGCGGTTTGGGGCTCCAGGTGGAGCTGTTGTGGCTCTTGAAAGAGAGCCGTTTGGGACCTCGCAAGGGGTCATTCTGAAACTTCGACGGGAGTTTGTTCTTTGGAGCTTTTGGGTTGGACTATTTAGTCTAACAATTTGCACCTTTGATGGAGGTGATTTGTGCTCGCTTAGAATGTTGTTTTGGTTTCAACTTGGGTTGTTGTTGCCTTGGTGTAGGCATGTTGGTGGTGTTCGCGACACTCTCTTTTGTACCTAGGTGAGACATTTGTTTTGTTCATGGCATTTGTGTCCTTTTTGGACAATTTGGTACGACGGTACATTTGGCCATGATTCTTTTTGGAGGAGATTTTGTTTTGGAGTCTTGTGTGTGTTGTTTTGGTACACCGTTCCATCATTAGTGACATTTGGTATCTCATATATTTGTGTTGGCGTTTGGTAGCTTTTGTCGTCTTCGGAGTGTTGCTACGTTTGGCTTTCATGTTGGTATGAAGATATGTTGGTACTTAGTACGTTTGGTAGTTACAGCTTGCTACATTTGGTACTTTGTGCATTTGGTCACGTTTGTTGCACACTTGGTTCATTTGTCTGTTTTGTGAGTTGTGTTCAAGTCAAGTGGAGACTACTGGGACAAGTAGTGACTTGAGAATCGACTCTATTGAAGCTGATTTCGGTTTTTGGTTCGTTTTTGGATAATTCAAGTCAAGGTGGAGAATTGTTAGGAATTTGTGCCTTGAATTTGTGTCAAGACGGACTATACTAAGGCGGATACCGAGCTCCACGCAGATGTCAAAAGCCACGTACTTATTACGTACATATGTGCATATTTGTGCTCTGCCTTTGGGTTTGCATAGGAAACTTAGTGGGTCCCGCCACTTTCCTATGTTTTAGTAACTTGGTTGTTTTGATTTCTTGCGTAAGTTTCTTGGTTCGTATTAGGAAATTAATTAATTATTTTCTAATAGTCTTTGTTTCCTAATTAGTCTATGTATCTTATTTTAGGGTGGAATAAATTTATATAAATACCCTTGTATTAGTCTAGATTAATTAAGAGAGAAAGATAATATTTGAGAGCACAATAAAGAGGGTCGATTTGTGAGGTTCAGTTTGTTCCGGGCTCTTATTATTGGGGTTCTACTCTTTGAAGATTGGAGGAGTTTGTTTGGATCTTGGTTGGCCTCAAGATCATTTGTCCTTCGTCTTATTGGTGAGTTCTTTGCGGGTTGAACTCAATTTGGGTAGTCCTCTTTTGTCCCTTTGAGATTACTATTTTGTTGGTAGAATTGGGTATACTTTTGGCTCATAAAGAGCGTGTGTATACCGGTCTACTTTTGTACTATTTTCTCCACAATAGTGAAAATTTGATCTCTTCGCAGGGTGGACGTAGCCAGTTATTTTACTGGTGAACCACGTAAAACTTTGTGTCAACTTTATTTATATTCGTCATTTATTGTTCTTATCACCTTATCAATTAACTATTGAGTAACGGGACGCCTCCGTTACAACAAACATAAAAAATAAAAATAAAAAATATTTGCGGACGTGGACTTATTCCGTGTAAATTAGTTTGAATGAGACCTAGTTTTGTAAATAAGGTGTCATTAAAACGCTACTTAAAAAACTTTCTGAAAAATGAGCATTAATAATTTGAGATTACATACACGAGGTGACGGTTATGAATTTGCTGTTTCGTAATTGTTTAGGGCTTTGGAAAGCTGAAATATAGCTGCCAGTTTTGTTAGAAATCTACTTGAAAGGCCTTAGAATTTGGTAACCATGACATTTTAAACTTAATGTTTCAGGAGTAATAACTTATGATGGGCTCGAGAGCTGCATCCTAAACAGTCAATCTTACGTAAACACGAATACAGTAAGTGGGTATCATACTACATCCTTTGAGGAAGAAGAAACAAGCTGCTCGTCGAATAACAATGCTAGTGGATCTTTCTACTCTGGTTGGATTACGAAGAAAGACAAAGAAGAAACCGATGCATGGCGTGAATGCAAACTTGAAAGCCCTGAGCCATTTTATGCTAGAGGAGCTTATGCCACTCAATTATCAGATGTGGAGGCGATGAAAGAAAAATTCTCGAAACTACTGTTAGGTGAGGATGTCACAGGAGGACGAAAGGGCAAGACCAGTGCTCTAGCCATATCAAACGCCATAACAAATCTTGCAGGTATTTTACTTATCTTTACTTGGCTAAACTCAGATTTGGCTACATCTGACTCAAAAATTCCATATTTTTAGCTTGCAATGATGTTTAAAAGTGACATTTGTAAGAGTCGAGTGTCAGAAGACAGATAGACAGAGTACCCTAGGTAATGTGAAGTAGTGTCCTATTCTTTGTGGCTATAGATTCTTATTTCCCCTTTGTTAAGCATTGAATGTAAGTTTTGAAACATGTGGCGTGTTTTCAGCTTCTGTTTATGGCGAGTTGTGGAAATTGGAGCCCGTGGCAGAAGAAGGAAAGGCTAAATGGATAAAAGAGATGAACTGGTTAGTTTCGCCGGCCAATTATATGGTAGAACTGGTTCCGGCTAAACAAAGTGGTACAAATGGTTCTACTTTTGAGATAATGACACCTAAAACCCGAACTGATGTACACATCAACATTCCAGCGCTTCAGAAGATCGATTCCATGCTTATTGTAGGTGATCTCTTCATTCCCTTGTATGAAACTAAACCAATAATTCTCAGATTAGACTGTTCTATAACATTAGACAAATACAAAATTAAAAAGGGATAGTAGCTGACAACTCTTGAACCTCAATTTTAATGGGATAGTTGTTCATGGACTACATTACCCGACTTCTACAACAATTTGTGATGTTCCTATAAGTACTCAAGTACCGTGCCTTCGATTTTAATCATAACCATCTTCAATGTATTTTGCTTGCATCAGGAAGTGCTAGACTCAATGGTGGGGACAGAATTTTTTTATGCCGAAGGCAATAGCAGAAAAGGAGGTGGAGATGGAAGTGCAAGGCAGAGCAAACGGTGGTGGCTTCCTTACCCACGAGTACCACCTGGTGGTCTTTCGGAAACTGCCCGAAAGAAGTTGCTGTCTCAGGGTAATGTGGTTCATCAAGTGTTCAAGGCCGCAAAATCAATCAATGAAAATGTATTGCTTGAAATGACAGTGCCCAAAGCCATCCAGGAAGCACTCCCAAAGGCAAGTTTATTTTTCTTTCGTTTTGTTTCCTTCAAAGAATCGGACTCTGCAGAATTCGCTAAGTAAGAAATATGGCTGCATCGAATCTATAGTTTATTTTTGGTGTAATCGGGTTTTGTACCCAGGGAAAGAATGCCACCCTTCAATGACTAACCAGGCACTAAAGATACTTAACATCTGCATTCATAGCCTTATTTGCCTCTGTTCTCCCAAATAGCAAGCCTTACGTCAAAGAAACAAAGAAATACGATTGACTTCGTTTACTGATAATCTCTATTAGTTCTGAAATGCAGTCTGGGCGGGCCAATCTCGGGGAAGAATTATACAAAGTAATAGCTTCAGAAACAAGCTCAGCATTGGATATGGTTGATTCGCTGAAACTAAGATCTGAACATGATGTTCTCGATACGATAAATAAGTTGGAGGCAGCATCGCTTGTATGGAATGAAATAATTAAAGAACATGTCAGTAGCAATAAGACAACTATAAGATCCTCCTGGTCTTTTGTGAAAGAGACAACTTCAGAGGCGGATAAGATTCAGTCTCTACTTCTCCGTATAGATGCGCTTTTGTATCAGTTAAAGATGCGATACCCATGCCTTCCCCACACTTTCCTCAACGTCACCAAAGTACAGTTTGGCCAGGTTTGTTCCGTCAACGTGATATCACATTTTTTTTTTGTTTTAATGTGAGACCATCCAAATTACTCCCAACATTACTGATATTCAGAGTAGATAAACATCGGAATTGTTCAAATGGATCATTTAGCTGTCATTTTCTCCTGAAGTTCTCGTCATCATTGCCAAGATTTCAGTCTCTCATATTTACTGACAGTTATCCTAAGCTATGTTACGTAGACTCTTCTACGGGTCGTAAGTATAAAGTCTTTACCCGACACTTCCTGCACTGACTCTTCTTCTAATATAGGCGGAAAGGGAGTTTCATATGACAAAACTAAAGGAAGAAAACTGTATACAGTTTGAAGCATTTAGTATCAATTTTAACGGTTTTAAGCCTACAGCCTAAAACCGTATGTCTTAAACATCTCTATTTCGCTGTCAAAAGATTAAATATTTCCATCTTCTAGTATTTTCTGTCCAGAACATGAGTATATGTTCCTGACCCGAGTTCTCGCATCTTAATTGGGAGTCAAGACAAGTGTGATTCTAAGATATGTACGTATGTCTGAGACTTGAATTTGAGTTACAGTAACATAGACATTGAGTTTACAACCTATATGCCACGATTAAGCGACGAAATACATAACTTTGGAAGTCCTACAACCCTCGGGTCTTCTCAGAATCACCATCTCGCTGTTTCCATACATTTGCAGGATGTTGGCCATGCAATCCTAGAAGCATACTCTAGAGTTCTTGGAAACCTAGCTTACAGCATTCTATCAAGGATAGGTGATATCCTTCAAGAAGATTACTTGAGCAATCCAAATACTCCAATTCCAACAAGCTCTTTTCACTCAGGCTTAAGCCTAAACAGAATGTTGGACAGCCCTATCAACAATTCAGGTATTAGGCACTCGCTAGTCGAGCAAATGAACAAGGTTGATGGCTACTTCAGTGACTCAAATCCAAGCAGATTTTCTGATTCTGAGATCTCTTCAAGTACTGAAACTAAATCAAGCTCGGTTACCGCGACTCCTAGCTCAAGCCAGATTTGGCGCACCGGGAAAGATTCAATCACCAAGGGTTCCCCTGATAGCTCCCTTACATGATTGTGTTCGCTTAGTATAAAGGTGTCTCCACTTAGTAAGGGTAAACACAGGGTAAATTGCGTTGAAGAGTCAAGGACTCGTACACCTACGTAGCACCAAAACGGACACGGACACGGACACGACAAGGTCACGTGATACGGCATCCCGTGAAATTTAGGACCTGGGACACATTATTTAAATTTAATAAAATATATAATTTATAGTTTTAAGTAATGTACGATTTAATTTTTATTAGTATTTGATATTAAATATTAATAATTTAAGGTAAAATTTAACTTTGGCTATAATTTATATTCATTTCTCACCCAAACCCATCTTCCCATCAATCTCTTTTAATCTTTCGACCTCTCATTCCTTGTTTATAAGTGTCCGTGTGTCCGACACGTGACGGCTGGTTAGGAGGAGTGTCCGTGCTACCTAGTCGTACACCAAAGAAGGAGAGGTAGTGAACTAGGTGTCCAATTTAAAATTTTAAGCTTAACTTCAACAATATGAACAGGTTGGACAAAGATTTGTTGAGAAGAAGTGATGATATTTAGAATAATTTTAGTTAGAAGTATGCAATCACTTAAGTGCACAGGTCAAGTGACAGTACTAGGAACTGTAACACAGGGTTTTAAATCTGGGTATCGATCGCGGTGTCACGGAATCGCTCATGAACCGCTTGTCGTGGACCATGACTCGCTTGTTTCGGTTGATTTTTGTTTTAGGAGGTTTTATAGCTATATTTTTGTTTTTATATATTTCCTAGGTTATCTTATGACTAAATATGTCTAATACAGCATTTTTAAGAAAGAAAGAAAGATTGAAAGCAAGTTGAATGAATATTTTTAAAGATGGATTATGTCCGTCTTCAACAAGACATACTGTTGCGTTTAATAATTTTTGTGATGAATATTTGAATTAAAGAGAAACAAATAAGTGAAACGGTGGAAGTACCATTGCTAATTCAATGTAAGATAGTCATTAATTATATGAAAGTGATATTGAACTTTATCAAAATAAATAGACTTTCCTCATAAGACCCTACCATGTGACATTATATTGTTGTTTTAGTAGCAACACAAATGCAACATAATGCATTTACTGAATCTTGTTTATAGTTCAAGGGCTAAGGCATTGTTTTCAAAAGGTAGGGACCGTTAACGACTTTAAACAATATTGAGGGCTGTAGAACACCAACAGCGAAAGTTGAAAGACCTGAATTCTCATATAAGACTCTTATATGGCAGGGTGGCTTATAATTGTTTGACAATTCACTAATTCTCATTTGTGACGGAACGACCTTTACAATATTATCCTTATACCCATTTGATATTTACACAAAATGTTATTACATGGCCCACCTATCAACCCCACAATTAAACACACAATTACATGACCGCCTACTTTTTCCCTTTTTACCCCACATTTTTCCACATTTTCTTAAATATTTCATTTTCCACCATATTACTATTGATGTGGATCGGAGGGAGTATATAACACGGAGTACTAATTATTTACCCAACATTTTTTAGTTTCACACTATCACCCCCACCTTAAACAAGTCTTGTATGTAACACATGGATTCTTACACAAGTCATGAAAATATTTTTCTATTGTCTATGTCACTTATTCAACTAACATGGTTAATTTTTTTATCACCATTTTCAATGTACAATTAAGTAGTTTCAAGTTATATTGATTCGTACTACAACTACTTATCGTATAATATCTTATATCATATGAAATTGGATATTAACATGTTGTCATAGTTTTCACCAAACTACATGAATTACAATCATTTAGGTGAAATATTCTGTTGAGATATTTAGCTGACTGAGATCGTTTTGCTCTTAGTTTCTTCTTTTTCCTAGTAACAACCTGTAACAAACTTTTCATTAGTAACATGTAACAAACTTTTCATTAGTTTGTTACAGAGCTAGCTTACTCTGCAAGACAACTTCTTTGTATATAAGCATGAACAAATCAGATTGTAACTTAAGAAATTCATAATTAAAAAAATCAATTTTATTTAGTTGTTTTGTCTTTCTACTCTCTAGAATCTTCTAGTAGTTCTCTAAGCTTTACTATCTCCATTAATGGAGTAACATTGATGATCGTTTCGTCGTCAAAGCAAACATCAAAAATAAACCCTATATAAGTAGTATAAAGGGGTCGAATCCACGAGGATGGAGGGGTCAACTACAAGTTCGATCGAGTCCTATTCTAGCCTAACAAAGGTTGGATGGGAAAATTAACTAAGAACTAGTAAATACAAGTAATCGCTAAATAACAAGGTAAAGACAATTAAGGGAAAAACTAAGGTAAAGGGTTCACCTTAGGGGGATTAATGGGTTAGTCTAGTAATTAGCAAGTGGGTAATGAATTCGAGTAAAATTAATTGTTAATGTCTCAACAATTAATAATCATCAACAAAGCCATCGCATTTGTCTCAAATCACGCATATAAATACTAGTCTAATCATCTCTACCACCGTCGCTTAAGAGATAATCAAACGATACTTGATAAAGTGGGCAACTTTCGTTTACACATTTCATCAAACACCTAGTGTGCATATGGGTAATACCCAAATTATTACCACAAGTCTACTAATTACCCTACTAATTACCCAACTAATTATCCCACATAATCCTCCCTTAGGCTCCCCCTAAACCCTAGAAGGAAACTACTCACTCATGCTAAGGGAAATCAAACAACTAAAGGCAAGGAATAGTGAAATAAGCATCATGCTAAGGAAATGAATAATTATAACAATCAAATGATAAACAATAAACTAGAAATGAAAATAAATTGCATAAATGACAAAAAGATGAGAAATTTATACCAACAAAGCTTGTATTAATGAGTAGGGAGAATGTCTTCACCCAAAAACTTCAATACAAACCCAAAACTATGATAGTTCTCCTAAGAAAGACTAGATCTAATAACTTGAATTGGGAAATTAAACTTAATTAGGGAACGATTAGGAGAGTAATTAATGAGTAATAGAGGTTACAAATTATCTAGAGTTTTGTGCTAAGAGATAATGAAAAGCTGCTTACAAAATATTAGGGGAAGGGTATATATAGGTATCTCGAAATTAAGGAAGAAAATAGAAGAGGAGTCGAAAATGCGGAGTTGTGTTCCTGGCCTGTCGACCGGCCGCCGGCCCTCTGACCGGCCTGGAGCACATCAGTGTCTTCATTTTCTTCGTTCTCAAAATTCTTCTAAGTATGAAAAAGGGGGTCCTGGCCGGGTGCCCGACCGCCGCCCCTCGACCGGCCTGGAGCACGAATCACTTCCCAAGTACTTACTGATGTAGTGCAGGCCGGGTAGTCGACCGGCCGCCGGTCGACCGGCCAGCGCTACCTGGGCCATTTCTTCCCCTTCTCTTCTTCTTTCCTTTGTGAGTATGTAGCCTGTGCCGGGTGGCCAACCGCCGGTCGGTTGACCGGCCTGCGCCACCTGAGGCTTGCTTTTCTCATTTCTTCATCTCATCTCCGAATCCCGACTCATGCAAGACCTTTATGCTCCGATTTCTTCATTTCCGCCTTAATTCCTACAAATTAAGATCGACATTCATAGCACGGGAAATCGGGAAGCAAAATGCAATCAAGGGAACGCAAATCCGTGTAAACGGACCAAAATGGGGACGAAAATGAGAGGAAAAATGTGACTAATTAAATGATTATCAAACATCAAGCTTTAAGATTTCATCATGGTATCATCGTCAATAAGATCCTGTGATCAAATGTTCCTGCGATAATTCATCAATTTGTTCGCAGAATTCAATTCTTTTGTGAACAATTCACTAAAACTTATTGCTTTTAGCAAAAATCAATTGATTTCTTTCGCTAAAATTTTCGTTGCGTGTTCAATTCAATCAAATTTCTTGAATTCAATCACATTTCTTGAATTCAATCACATTTATTTGTTTTACTTCAATCAAAATGCCAGAAAATACAGAGAATTCTTACATTTTCGTGTATAAGGATCCATTACATCTTACTACAGCTGATCAAGCACTCTTACAGATTATTCCTCAAGTTTTTGATGGAAAATCCTTTTTACACTGTTCTAGAAGTCTTCGCATTGCACTAGTTACTATAAATAATGTTGAGTCCTCCGCAGCGGGCTTATAGAGTTAAGTGCATGAGACCGGCCCACAAGCAAGTGAGGTTTCATCCTAAAACCAATTGGTAATAGGACGAGTAGCCCACTTACTCTTAAGCTAGTCCCTTCACTATTATTCTACCGATGTGGGATGGATGCCCCTCAGACACATATGGGAAAGACCTGAACAATCTCCCATTTTCACATGTGTGTGTTCCGAAACTCCCCCTAACTTGGTGCTACTCCGCACCCGATGCAACCTCGCACCGGACCGACCAGGCTACTCCGCACGATGCTACTCGGCATCTCTGGTCAACCAAGGGTGAGAGCCCAGTTGTGATGCTACTCCGCAACCACGATGCTACTCTGCGTCATCTCGAGCTCCGTCACCACATCGCACCTTGCGGTCCCAAGCCGAACCGTCGGCTCTGATACCACTTGTTGAGTTTATGGATCCAATACTTAAGAGGGGGATGAGGTGAATTAAGTACCTTTTAAAACTTTAATCACACAACTCGGAATTTATTTGTTACGAATCAACACTCAGGCAAATTAAACAGTTCAGCGGACTGTTTAAACAATGAAGATTGTGCAGTACTGATTCGAACAGATTCGTGAATGAATCGAAATACAAGAAAACAAAATAACGATCAAACAACAATAAGAACGCAGCGATTTTTAAGTGGTTCGACCTACTCTCTAAAGGTCTACGTCCACTATCTCTCTTATTAATATCTTCCTTATAAATCAACCTGATTACAAAGAAGACCCCCACGATCAACCCGATCGTGCGACTCGAGTACAACCTCGTACCCCAATAAATCTCTCACTCACAAATCTAAAAATTACAAATCTTTTGTCTACTTATATGGTTCACAACTTTGAACAATAGAGAACAATATCCTTAGAAGATGGATGATCAAGAGCAACTCGAAAAGATAGACACAACTTACAAAAGTTTTGCAAAAAGAGTGCTTTGGAAAATAAAATCAAAGCTCAATTCTTTTTGCAAATTAACGTTTCAGCACAAATTGGTGAGTTGAGTAATTCTGATATGTACTCTCAAATATATAGAAATAATATTAGGAGAGTTTGACAAGATAGGGAAAACATATTATAAAAGATAAAATATTTTCCAAAAGATATATTTCCCAAATCTTGAATAAAATATTCTTCCAAATATTTAATCTTTCAAAATAATATTTTCCAACTGAAAGAGGATTATTTTATCATAAAATTTCGTTCAAGATAAAATTGTTTTAAGAAATCTTTTCCAAATTTCTTGAAATATCTTCGAAAAACATCCAGCGTTTTTCTATGCTGAACAGAGCTGATTTAAACAGTTTGTAAGACTGTTTAAAACAGCCAAATCGAGTTATGCTCAAAATCATCATCTTTACACCAACTAGACACACGACAATTTACTAGAACTAATCTTCATTGATCATCAAGCTTCATTCCAACTTTTGCATTTTGTGAATCACATATCTAGGCATGCACAAAACAATCAAACACGTTAAACGACAAGTAGCACGAACTTGTCATCATCAACAAACATGGTTCAACAAATTCCCCCTTTGATGATGGCAAGTCCTTAGTGACAAATTCCCCCCCTCAACACAAGATTAGTAAGACAATAATAATCATGACAATTGATAGAAATAGAAAACAGTCTAAGATCAGCATAGTTGAAATGAACCTTTAGTTTTCGAAACGCTAAGAGGAAAATTTCATAGTCAAAGGTCTAAAAATTAGTAGCTACTAGGTACGAGATTCACTATGTGCGAGATCCACCACTATTTCCCCCTCTTGACATCATCAAAAAGAGAAAGAGAGTCAAAATAGTCAACGCACACCCATTGTCACAAAGACAAGGAAATAGTTACCGACACACAGTCCACATAGACATCATAATAACTAGTTCAAAACAACCAACGAGAGCACCATTTACAAACACATCCACAAAAATAGAATAGGCAGTATATGGGTTAGGCTGATTTAAAGGGATAGGTCGAGGGAAGGCAAGTTATGAAGGGTACGGGAGGGTTTATGTTAATGTGATTAGGTTAGAATTGACTTTAAGTATAAGTATAAAGATTACATGAGATATCTGAAAGTCCTAGACCTCTAATTAGACTCCTCTAATTAGTTCATTAAATTACATTAACTTAATGATTTAGGATCTAGTTATCATGCATGCAAATATAAAAGCATAAAAGAAAATATAAGACGAAAACATCCTTACATGGGGTATTTTCGGTTCAATACGGGCACAATAAAAACTCCTTTTTATTGTTCTTGAGCATGAAATTAATGGATGATCCTCCATAAAACAACCTCTAAGGTAGAATGTCTCCTTCTAAATGCACCCAAGATTAAACCCAAATAATCTTAACTTATTATTAACTAGATAATAAGTAAGATAAATACTACTAATATTATTGTATTACTACACTAGTAATATGGTATGAATATTAGTTTGCATGAGAGAGTTTTGAGAGAAGTTGAGTTTTAGAAAGAGAAGTGAAAATAAGCAAAATCAAGTTAGTGGAAAAATGAACAACCATTGTCCATTTTAAGGACATGATGGGCGGACCTCATGTGTCCATGAGGCCTTTGATTTTTGCTATTTGATTCACATGCAATTGTAGTAGAGTATGGTAGTGTATGTAATGATTTGAATGCATGATATGTCATTATCATAAGGTTGCTTGTTTGCATAAACAATAACAATTATCATTACTACTACTACTACCATGACCGGCCTCACATGGCTCAAAATGGTCCATTTTGATTTTTGATATTTGTCCCACAAATACTAATTAATCATATGCTTAATTATCTTGTATAATTAAGTGTTAATTTGATCATATAACAATTCTATGACTCAAATATATACTTAACTTTTAAGTGATATTTTACCATTATATCAATATATAATGGGTCCTACAATGCCCAGTTAATTTATTTTACAACTCTTTGTAAATATAATTAACTATTTACCTCTACCTCAAAATATGTGCATTACCTCAACTAATTTAATGAATTAACGATTAATCACTAAATTAAATCTTATTTAATCGTATTAAAATAAGACGTAAAATATATTCAGTCAGTTATCGTATAATTGACTAATAAACTTAAGTGGAATGAGTTCCTAACTCAATTTCCAATAAACAACTCTCGTAACTAAACGTACATATCAAATATATGTAATGCCTAATTAAACTGTATCGTATACAAATAATTAGTATTCTATTTGGGTCTCATCCTATAGGTGTGACCTAAAGGGATCAGTTGATCACCGCCGTCATAAGACAATAACGTCAAACTCTAGTCAGCCGAGCGTTACCGATTTACGTTAATCAACTGACGTGGAGTATCAAAATATACTAATCATGCCACGTATATTCCAAATGAGATTTATTATATAAATGCACTATTGTGGAGGATACTTACTCCAACAATATCTAAACTTCGTGAAAGAATTGTGTAGCAAATGATCAAGATACATGCATAAGGAGTTTTGAAGAACATAAAAAACGTAGGAGATTTGAAATCAATGAGGAACTAAATCATCACATAGTGCTCATACTCCTCCTTCTTCTTCCTTTTTCATTCTTCTTCTTTTTACATTCTTTTTTTTCATTCTTTTTTTTCTCATCTTTCTTCACCTTTTTTTCATCATTCATTCCTTTCTTCCTTTTTCTTTTCATCAATTTTTTTTTTCACTTTCACACATGTAAAAAGACCTCAACAAATAAGCTCGGATTCAATTCATCAATGGCGGTTATCATAAACCAGATGAGTCTCATGCTAACTATCGGGACTAGATCAGGACTGATTACACAATTATGAGATGGATACTTCATTCTCTTGACTCTCGCATCTCAGAAAGCTTGTCCTATGTCAGTCCCAATCAACAACTATGGGATGAGTTTCAAGAACGCTATAATCAATCCAATGCTTCATTCCTGTATCAGCTTCGCAAAGACAGTTCACAAATTTCTCAAGGAGATTCAACTGTTGCAGATTTTTATGCTCGGTTGAGATCAGTTTGGGAGGATTTGCGTTCACTTGATCCATTACCTGAGTGTTCATGCGGTATTCTTGTAAAATGTGCTTGTAATATCCTCAAGAAGATTGTTGATCGAGAGAATACTCATCATGTTTTGGACTTCCTGATGGGACTGAACAAGAAGTATGAACATACTCGTTCACAAATCATAGCTATGGATCCATTGCCTAAGGTGAATCAGGTGTTTGCTAAAGTTCATTAGATTGAGGTGCAAAAAAGAATTTCTGTAGCTGACAGTTATAATGATACACATGCTGCGTTTGCTGCAACAAACCAAATCCAGACGCCTACCTCAAGTTTTTCTGATGCTCCTTATGTATGGAGGCGTGATGCTAAGAAGGCAAAGGTTGATAGGACCAAATTCTACTGTGAACATTGTGCTAAGAATGGTCATACAATTGACTACTGTTGGACTTATAAGCAATTTCTGAAAGCTCAACAAGAAGCTCAGAAGAATAAGCAGGTTTCAGGACATATTGCAGGCAGAACTCAGAAGCTTGCTGCCCATGTTGAAGTCCAGGACTTCGAGACAGATTCACGTCTTGAGTATCCAAAGTCTTCTACAACATCTCATTCTCTTGCCAATTCTGATCCTCTCTTTATTCAAGCAGTTGTTAAGGAGGTGTTTCGCCTTCAGTCTTCTTCTGATATTACAAGACCTTCTTTTGGAGGTATAATTCTTGCTTCTACTGCATATGCTTGTTGCATTTCTTCTGCACCTGATAATTGGATTCTTGATTCTAGTGCGTCAGATCATATTACCTCGGACTTTAATTCCTTTAGCATACACAGGAAATTGCTTAAGCCTTTAGCAATTACTTTGCCTGATGGACAGGTTAAATCAGTCAATTTAATAGGTGAAGTGCCATTAAATGACATGATTACCTTGCATGATGTTTTATACCTGCCTGACTTTAAACATAACATGTTATCTCTTGGCAAACTTTTGTCTAATCAAAGACTAGTTGCTAATTTCACTTCTACTGGATGTCAAATTCAGGATCCTTTCACTAAGCAGATCTTATGCTTAGGGTGGAAGAGAGATGACATTTATCACTTTAGGACTAATACTGAGTCATTTGTCTCTAATAATCAATGTAATTCTAGTTTCTCAATGTCAGCTACTTCTGCTATTCCTGATGTAGCATTGTTACATGCCAAATTGGGCCACACATCTGTCACTACTCTTAAGCATGTAATAAATGTTTCTGTATTGAATAAAAGAGACATTTCATTGCATTGTGATACTTGTTTGCTAGCAAAACACCACAAAATTCCTTTTCCTCTCAGTCATACTGTCTCCTTAAGAGTTTTTGAGTTAATTCATGTGAATTTATGGGGCCCATATAGAGTCAAAACAACTACAGGCGCCTCCTATTTTCTGACTATAGTTGATGAGTTTAGTAGGGTAACCTGGACAATGTTATTAAAATCAAAAGCCAATGTAGCACATACAGTCATGAGTTTCTTAGTTTATGTGTCTACTTAGTTTCAAGTAAATGTGATGGTTGTGAGAAGTGATAATGACACTGAGGTAGTTCAGGAGGAATGTGGTCAATTGTTCCAAGATAAAGACATAGTTCATCAAAGAACTTTTCCAGGTAATCCTCAACAAAATGGAGTTGTGGAGAGGAAGCATAGACACCTTCTTGAGACAGAAAGAGCTCTAAGATTTCAGGCCCATCTTCCTAAACACTTCCCGGGGGGATATGGTGTTGGCAGCTAGTAATCTAATCAACCTTATGCCTACTGTTGTTTTGGGCTGGAGTACACCTTATGAGGTTTTATTAAAAAAAACCACCTGATTACAGCTATTTGAGGGTCATAGGGTGTTTGTGTTATACATCAACACATGTAGGTGAAAAGTTTGAACCAAGGGCAATCAGGTGTGTCTTCCTTGGATAACCCACTGCACATAAAGGTTATATATTGTTGAATTTGAACAATAATAAAGTATTTTTGAGCAGAGATGTCATATTTCAGGAGAAAACTTTTCCTTATGATCCAAAGTTTTCTTTTGAGCCTCGCCTAAGATCAGATGCAGCAACTAATTTTCCTATTTTCACAAAAACAAATGATGTTGCAATTCATAATGCTTTACATGATAATCCTGATCCTATGGTCATGTCAGCAGATGATACACCTCTAAATATTCCATCAATTACACATACTATTGATACTAATAATGATGATATCTCTTCTCTTCTTCATAATAAAGTATCAGGAACTAATAATTCTATTAATACAACTTCTACTAATACTAATCCTTCCACTAATGCTGCTGAACATTCTGATGTTCCATCATGTTAGAACATCTAAGAGAACAAGGTTCTTATCCTCTAAACTTGATGGTTTTGATTGCAAAGGACTTCCTATTTCACTTCAGACTTCAGCAAATTTTTCTGTTACTACTGCGAGTCCTACTTGATAAGGGTAAAGTCGCCTCAACTTAATCAAAGTAATCCTAATTCACTACTAACTAATAGTCAGCGGTAAGTAAGGTATCGAATCCACAGGGAGGCGGTAGTATTCTAATCTGTTAAACTAGGTTCGTCTCTATAGTAACAATTTTGGGGTTTTTGATTTGTGTTCTAAACTAATGGCAAACAATAACAATAAAAGGTTGAAATCAATAAGATTAAAATTCTAGGGTCTCAGGTTCACTAGGATTATTATTCAGAGGTAAGGGTGTAATCAACTATCATGCAATAAAGTTATATAAGGTCACAAGATCGGTCGATTCAATTATGCCCTTTAGATCTACAATTTTAACATGCGATCGCTATCATTAAACGAGTTCTATTAAATTATCGTAGCCTATCTTAGTCTTAACCCGATCGGTGTTAATCCTAATTTGCGAGACTAATTAATTAATCCTGGCCAGTAATTAAGCAACTAGATTTAAAACGATAATCAAACGATAACCATGCAATTGCAATTTAATTAATTAGTCTATCCCTTCTAACAATCCTAGATTCTCTTTCAACCCTAGATAAGAATTTAGCTACTCATAACGATATTAATAACAACGATAATAAATAAAGTAAACATAATTAACAACAATGAAAGAATTAACAAAGAATAATTAAAGAACTAGAAGGTAACTAATTGAATAACAAAGGAAGATTAAATAGTACCGATTACAAGCTTGAACTAAATATAATAGTCTTGATGAATTAATCCAGTAGCAAAGTAAACAAAACCTTAGTTTCTAATATTAAAGCGTACCTAATTGTGAAAGACGAGCTTTCCTTTTATAATAAAAAAACTAATTAACTAGGTTAAACTAATTTAGGAAATACGAAAGCCGCCAAATACTAGGCTGCTCGATCGAGCAAGGGTGAATCTGCTCGATCGAGCATGACGTCAGCACGACTCGATCGAGCAGAGTAACCTTTGCTCGATCGCGCATCCTTCATATGGCTCGTTTCTTCGTTTTTCTTCATTTCTTATCCATTGCTCTCGATTCCCGTGCCTAAACTTCTACGATATGACTCCGCTATGCTCCATATCAACTCAAAAATACTTCCAAATGCATCCAATCTACATTAAAACACAATAGAAGCGGCAGAATCAATATTCTAGCTAAAATAGCATAGAAACAAGCAAGGAAAGACGATAAATCAAGTCTTATGTATCTAAGGGAAGCATAAAAGATGTAAATAATTAGTGATCATCACTACTCTTCCAGGATATTCAGAGGAATAACAAAGATCTTGTAATAAGGCTCTTCAGGTTTATGAGCCTGCTTGTTACAAACAAGCTAAGGACAATCCTCACTGGATAGAAACTATGGAGAAGGAACTTCAAGCTTTAGAGGATAATCACACCTGGGTATTAACTAAATTACCCAAAGGCAAGAAGGCCATAGGTGCCAAATAGGTTTACAAAATAAAGTTCAATCCCAATGGTACTGTAGAGAGATACAAGGCCAGGTTGGTGGCCAAAGGATATAGTTAAGTAGAAGGCAAAGACTACAAGCATACTTTCATCCCTGTTGCCAAATTCACCATAGTTAGACTCTTTATTGCCTTAGCTGCTACTAAGCAATGGCCCTTATACCAGCTTGATATCAAGAATGCCTTTCTTCATGGTTTTTTGGACGAAGAGGTCTACATGAAGAAACCGGAGGGTTATTATGGTGGTCAGCCTGATAATGGTTGCTTACTTAAACGATCACTATATGGTCTTAAGCAAGCTTCACGTCAATGGAATATAGAGTTGTCAAAGTTCTTGCGGCAGCATGGGTTTGTCAAAGCAAAATTTGACTATTCTCTCTTTATCAGAACCACTGCTGATGGTTCCTATTCTGCCATAGTGGTTTATGTTGATGATCTATTGATCACAGGCAATAATGAGACTCACATTCAGGCTGTCAAACATTCCTTGGACAAAGCTTTCACTATAAAGGATCTAGGTCCACTAAGATACTTCCTTGGTATTGAAGTTGCTCGATCAGATATGGGGATTTTGCTAAATCAGAGAAAATACATCTCTAATACTGTCAATAAAGATGCTCAATTGACTAATAGCAAGCCATCTTTTTCACCCCTTCCTACTGGCCTCAGGCTCTAAATTGATACATGGGATGTTTTACCTCACCCAGAGGTCTATAGGCGATTTGTTGGGAGGTTACTCTACCTGAACTTAACCAGACCTGACATTTCATATGGAGTACAACAACTTAGTCAGTTTCTTAGTGAGCCTCGCACTCCTCACTTTCAGACCGCTCTACACTTAATCAGATACCTTAAGGGTAGTCTTGATTTTGGACTCTTCTATCCAGCTTCAAACAATTTGCAGCTTCAAAGTTACTGTGATGCAGACTGGGGCACCTGTGCCTATTTAGGGAGATCTGTTACTGGATACTACGTTTATCTAGGCAACTCTTTGATATCTTGGAAGACCAAGAAACATACTACTGTCAGTAGATCATCTGCAGAGTCTGAATACCGAAGTATGAGTCATACCTCAAGTGAAATTTCTTGGCTCAATGAGTTACTAAAGGAGTTACAAGTAATTGTGCCTACTCCCATTACTTTGTTTTGTGACAATCGAGCTGCGTAACACATAGCTGCAAACCCTGTGTTTCACGAGCGTACTAAACACCTGAAACTTGATTGCCATTTTGTGAGGGAGAAGATTGCTGAAGGGCTTATACAGACTGCTCATGTTGCCAGTTCTGAGCAGTTTGCTGATGTTTTCACAAAAGCACTATCTCAAGTACAACATCATCGCTTTGTTTTCAAGTTGGGACTTGTGTCTTCTTCCCCACATCCAACTTGAGGAGGGGGTGTTGAGATATTTAGCTGACTGAGATCGTTTTGCTCTTAGCTTCTTCCTTTTCCTTGTAACATACTTGTAACAACCTGTAACAAACTTTTCATTAGTTTGTTACAGAGCTAGCTTACTCTGCAAGACAACTTCTTTGTATATAAGCATGAACAAATCAGATTGTAAGTTAAGAAATTCATAATAAAAAAAATTCACTTTTATTTAGTTGCTTTGTCTTTCTACTCTCTAGAATTTTATAGTAGTTCTCTAAGCTTTACTATCTCCATTAATGGAGTAACATCAAGCTTTAAGATTTCATCATATCCTTGCGTGCCCGTGTAAAGAACACAAGACGATAAAAATGTCCAAGTGTTTCATATTAATGAGATTACATTTATACTTAAGCTTAGACAATTAATTTCAAGCGTACCATCACGGGTACAAAAACTAATTTAATGAGTACAAACATGATGTTTTTATACCTCGAGCATTTCTTCGTAAAAAAAAGAAAACCGTTGCATACAAGTTTTTGCGCGACTTAAAAAGTTAATCATGTTTTGCCCCTATTAAAAACTACTCTATAACACCAAATGTTGCTTGAATCCTTTGACATATGTAGTTGAATCATTCATTTGTACATTGCTGGATTTGAACATTATTTTGAAATCTTGATCTGAATAATGGGAGATCATTCAACCTGAGCATAGTAATGCTGACCCATGTGAAGCAATAGAACACATTCGACTTTGATTATACATATAAATAGAATATACATTTGTTGAAGTATGAGACTTTTAGTGTGTTCTAGAATATTCTATAAGTGTTTGAAATGTTCTAGAAGAGTCCGGAATATTGTAGAATAATGTAGAAACATCTAGAATAATCATGTACTTACTAGAATAGTCTTGAAGAGTCTAGAAATGTCTAGAAGAGTCATTTATGTTCTAGGTTTATGTAGAACAACCTAGAACCTTGTAGACATATCTTGTAGTGATAGAGAACTCTAGAGAGTTATATGCCTAGGCCACTCTAGAATGTTCTATTCTAGAGAATTCTAGGAATGTAGGAGAAGGAGGAGGAACACTATAAATAGCTCCCCTCCCATTTCCAAGTATCCAAGGGTATCCATGTATCCATTTGGTATCATCCAAGTATAACCAAAATCACAAACAAATCAATAAAACAAACAAATTCCTTCAACTAATCTTCAACTAAATCAACTAACTAATCTCCCTTTACTCCCCCATACACCAACTAGTGGTATCAAGAGCCCTAAAGATCTTAAGGGCAACAAAATAAAACTATGGCTTCCGCATCAAACACTTTATCTCCCACCATTCCAATTTTTGGAGGAGAAAATTACGACTATTGGTGCATTAAAATGGAGCTTTTCTTAAAAGTAAATGCACTATGGGAAGTGGTGGAAAATGGTCCCCAAAAACAACAAGAAGGTGATCAAACCACCGAAGCATCCTTAAACGAAATAAATGAGGATGAATTAAAAGACCCTAAAGCCTTGTTCTTCATCTTTAATGCCGTTTCGGATACCATTTTTCCACTAATAATGCGGGCATCTACCGCAAAAGAAGCATGGGATTTACTTCAATTATTCCATGGTGGTGAAAGAATAAGAGCTATGCGTCTAAATACCTTAAGAAAGAACTTCGAAAATTTGAAGATGGGGGAGAATGAAGATATAAACACTTATAATTCTAGAGTAATGGAGATAGTTAACCAAATGAAAACATATGGTGAAGATATTACCGACGCGAGAATTGTGCAAAAAATTCTCGCAAGTTTGACAAAACAGTTCGACACGATTGTCACTGTTATTGGAGAATCAAGAGATCTATCAAAGCTCACTGTGACGGAGCTAGTTGGATCCTTACACGCCCATGATAAAAAATTGAAGATTCAAGAATCCTCCTCCGACGATGCAATTCGGAAGTTGGAAGATAAGAAGGTAAAACAAAAGAAGACCTTAGTCCCGGAGCATCTCCAAGATGATGTTGACACGATCAACAATGATCTTCTTACACCTCCATTAACTCCTAATGTGCATTCTCCAACCTCTGATGACAATTCAGAGAATGCTACGGGAGCTCGAGGTAACAAAAATCTCTCTGCAAAATGTAACGTTACTAATTTGAATGAAGAGGAATGCAAGAGATGCTACCATGTTATAGAGGAGCCTAAAAACTATGATGAGGCTTCCAGACATAAGGAGTGGCAAGATGCTATGAAGACGGAAATAAACATGATAAATAAAAACAACATTTGGGAGTTGGTTGACAAGCCAAAAGATCATAACGGGATTGGTGTAAAATGCTTCTATAAAACCAAGTTGAATCCCGGTTGTTCTTTCAAGTATAAGCCGAGATCAGTGGTCATCAAAAGGTACTCGCAACAAACTGAAATTGATTATGGTGATACATTTGCTTCGATTGCACGTCATCATACTAGATTGAGGAGGAGATTTATGATGAGCAACTATCATATTTTACTATACAAAAGAAGAAAGAAAAGAAAGAGGAATCCTCAAGTTCCTCAAGTCCAAGATTGGCGGCGTTACACCAAAAGTCTCAAGGAGGAGTGTTGAAGTATGAGACTTTTAGTGTGTTCTAGAATATTCTATAAGTGTTTGAAATGTTCTAGAAGAGTCCGGAATATTGTAGAATAATGTAGAAACATCTAGAATAATCATGTACTTACTAGAATAGTCTTGAAGAGTCTAGAAATGTCTAGAAGAGTCATTTATGTTCTAGGTTTATGTAGAACAACCTAGAACCTTGTAGACATATCTTGTAGTGATAGAGAACTCTAGAGAGTTATATGCCTAGGCCACTCTAGAATGTTCTATTCTAGAGAATTCTAGGAATGTAGGAGAAGGAGAAGGAACACTATAAATAGCTCCCATCCCATTTCCAAGTATCCAAGGGTATCCATGTATCCATTTGGTATCATCCAAGTATAACCAAAATCACAAACAAATCAATAAAACAAACAAATTCCTTCAACTAATCTTCAACTAACTAATCTCCCTTTACTCCCCCATACACCAACTAGAAAGTTAATCATGTTTTGCGCGACTTAAAAAGTTAATCATGTTTTGCCCCTATTAAAAACTACTCTATAACACCAAATGTTGCTTGAATCCTTTGACATATGTAGTTGAATCATTCATTTGTACATTGCTGGATTTGAACATTATTTTGAAATCTTGATCTGAATAATGGGAGATCATTCAACCTGAGCATAGTAATGCTGACCCATGTGAAGCAATAGAACACATTCGACTTTGATTATACATATAAATAGAATATACATCAATAGAAATTATAATCAGCATATGAATGATGATTAATAAATTAACCTAATACCCAATTATATTTCGGACAAGAAGCTGTTATATGAGATGATAACAAATCTGATTCGATATAACAATACAATAAATAACCTTTTATTGCTTATAACTTTATAAGCCACTTACCCGAATATACATTAAAAATGGCGGTGTATTTCTATAAACCGTCTTTTAAAAATGTATACAAATGAAAAAGAACTCGATATCATTCGAACACACGGTTGTGGCAAGTTTTGTCACAAGGGTAAGGACAATCGATCTTTTGAAAGGATTTGCGGTCGAAATACCAGTCACCTACCGCCTTTGAGATCATCTGTGGGAGTGTGAACAGTGAGCAGTGAGCAGTGAGCAGTGAGCAGTTAAGCATTATCATTTCCATATGCTTTACAAAAAGGAAAATAAATGACAAAAAAAAGGGAAGATGAAAGTTTATAATTTGTCTTACAGTATTATCTAGCACAGGAGCATCATTCCTGAGCCAAGTCTCCTGGGTTCCAGATTGACAGTGACAATAACAAGAGTTGATGTACAACCCTCTCGACGGGTTGTTGCCTACGGATGACAATGCTGCTAAGAAAGTTGTTCTGAAACCTGGATTACATCGGTGTTTCTACGTCAAGAAGCTATTACTTAATCATACTCGTGTAATAGGTCAGTTAGCAGTGTAAGCCTATCAGTAAATGTCTGGACGAGTTAGATGAAGACTAACCCTGCATTGTTTGGAGCTGACTGGCGGAACACTTAAGTATATCAGTCTTGCAATCGCGCCATGTTCCATGACGGTCAGCCACTCCTGGTGCTAGGGTGTTCTTTACCTGCAGCATTGTAGTGTAATCTGTAATGCTGTAAATTCAATGCTTAGATGAAACATACAGTCTAATAACATTACCACAATGGATGTTTCCGAGGCCTGAAGGCTAGAAAAACATACATGAATTGAACTATTAACACTCTAAGAAGAGTCTGCGCTGCAAACCTGCCATGAGTCGTAGGCTGCATTTAACAGGAATAATGGCGTTTGGACTCCCTTTGCGGCATTTTCAGGGAAAAGGCACTGAGCATCATGTTCATAAATTTCAAATCATTATTACAGGACATACTAATGAGGCATTCAGTTCGATAATAGAGATGAAGATACGTAAACAGACCAGTCCGGGACTGAGTTTGGAGGTACAAGATACAGGCAAGTTTTTAGCCGATCCCTAACAAAAGCATTAAACAAGTATTTATTTCAATAAATGAGTAATCAAGATTGTTTAGTTTGACCGAAGGCTTAAAGTATTGATAGTAAAGGGATAAAGAATTTACATGTGTAGCAACAACTTGAGCAAACATTTCTTGAATATGTGATGCTCCTGATACATCTTTCCTGTATATATATACCAGATTTGTCAGTAAATCAAATTTCAGAAGAAATTATCATACACCGAGATGAAAATAGGGTTCTGAGATTCCTACGCGTTTATGAAGAAACCGGCATCAGAGAGACATTTTACTTTGGCGCGAGGCAGCAAAGCTCGAAAGTTATCACATTGAAGAATTGCTCCCAGCCCACCAGCTGAACATCCCCCAAGAATTGCCTGCCATTTGCGAAGTTCTTTCCAGTTACTAACCAATATACTTTACTTATTATAATATGCGAATGTCAACTAGATAAGTTGATAAAGTCACCGAGAGATGGTATTCATGAGCTAGGCCCAGGTCCGTTAATATCGACATTTGACTTTGTGACTTCCTATACACGAAGAAAAACGAACAATTACAATTTGAATGAGCAAAGGGTATATTGTACATTTTGAGCATTCTCCATTCCTTTAGCCATCAAATCGTCCATAATTGCCCTCCAAAGTCTGGCTCCTCTGTAGAACACCTTAGCATTCTGCTCATTTCAGAATAAATTGTACATTTAACTTTTTATTACTAGCTCATAGAAAAACAATATCAGAAGACAAATAGAGTTCGGCTTTAGAATTGACATACCGGATTAACTGCTTCAACATCTCCAGTGAATGATGATCCATCACAGTATCGGATCTTAACCCGGTTCCAATTATAAAAGTCTATACATTTCAATGTGTCTCACACAATAATTAATGCCAGCCACTTACAAACAAAGCTATATGTTTTAATCTAAATTATGGGAACATTAAAGATATGATTAGTACCAGGATTGTACTTTGCTTGGTTAGCTAATATCCCAGAGAAAGTGTAACTCTTAGTCATTAGCTTAGAGGAACCTAAGCGATCTTTGGTACGCGCTAGGCAAGTAGTTGCATTGTTGCACCATGCTCCACCCTACAAAACCAATGAATTTACCATTAATCACTATGAAATATACTTCATTTGTCTCAGTCATTTGTTTACCTTTTATATTATATTGGTTATACCAAAAGAAAGAGAAGATTCAAGCGACAATTAGATGATTGTCGTAGAACTTTTGGGTAAAACCGTGTTACTAGAAGACGTGGTAAGGTTTGATGTTTTGGAAGTATGTTTTTATATTTAAAAATTAGAAGTTCATCCTAAGACCTTGAGTCATTTTCCCTTCTTGAAATAGACTTGACTCATGCGCAAATGTAAGTTAGTAGTCATCGACCAGTGATCTGATACTCATGAGTCATGACATAGATACGCTCATAGCCCGTCAACATCAAAATTGTCCTAATCAAAAATGTAATCCCATTCACCAATTCAAGCAATAGCCTTTGAAACTAAAGAGATCACTAAAAGAATGCACACACCTCCATATGGATCAACCAATTATTTGCACCAGCTCCAGAGCCCTTATCAAAATGGTAAGCTGGTGGACTTCCATCCAAGCAGACTGTATTTCAATAAAATTTTCTCAATAATCAAAATCCACATAAATAATAATCACATAGTTTTTTTTTCTCTTGTTTCTCTAATAATAAAGCACAAAGACGAATAACACCCTAGGACGAGGATTCAAACATACAACCTATTATTATTACCAGTACCTACATCTTACAATTAGTCTTATGTAAGATACGGTACAATCAACAATTATTAAATTATACTCCCTCCGTCCCGGTCATTTGTTTACCTTTGTTTTTGGCACAAAGACCAAGGAAAGGGGAGGGGACCATTTGTGGGTAGTGTCATAAGATGACAAGTGGACAATAGTCCCATTGGGTGATGAAATTACTCATCAAAAGTCTTCCCAATATAGAAAGGTAAACAAATGAATGAGACACTCAAATATGGAAATGGTAAACAAATGACCGGGACGGAGGGAGTATCATTAAATGAGGTGTATGGCGTGAAGTTACACTATTACATGCTGTATACGTCAGTCTTATTTGAGGTTTTATACCTTCTTAAGTTTTAACCATAAGATTGATAATTTCTTACTACAAGTTAATTGCATATTAAACAATATTAACTTTTAAATAATTAAGGGAGAAAATGGTAGAATCAAAGAAAAAGATCAAATATTTATTATTTATACATACCACCTCCCTTAGCAACTGCATCCATAACTAAAGTTATAGGAACTTGGAATCCATTTATTCTCACCATCATCATCATCAAGCAAACTAGAAACTTTAACCATTTTAAATCACTCATCCTGTTAACAAATAACAATGAAAACTAAAAATATTGCAAATCATCAAACAATCACATAACATGGAAGATATAAGCTTACAACTTTGATCAAATGTAGAAATTTTCTTTAACTATATCATATATAGTACTCTAGATTGTTAGGAAAATCTACTTTCTAACATATTTTCCATCTTAATATATTAGTAAATAGTACCTGGTATTCTGGTGATACTACTAGCTCCTGAAGCAGCTGAAACTTTTTGTAGTGTTCTCAATATATATAGAAGAACCAACTAGTAAAACTAGAAATTTAGTAGGGAAAAAAGTTATTTTCTTCCCATAAACAAATGCAAAAGGTATTGGAATAATAAAATAACCAAAATGAAGACTTAGTTAAGTGGTTAAGACAAAGGTATTGCATGCATGCAAATAGGTTCACGTTTGATATTTCGGCTCTTAAATTGTAATGTCCTTATATTTCATTTGACACATATAAAAAGATATTGGAATTATTAACCAATGAAAGACGTATAATTAATACTGTAATGATGGGAATATTATTGTCTATTAATTGCGGTACATCTTATCAAGATTAGTCAGAATATTTTTATGTATTTCTCCATCTCCATCTCTCTCACATGACCAAAAAAATAAAAAGAATTATCCGAAATTAATGTGATCATAAATGGTTAAGTACATAATTGATATAAGTAGTTGAGACCTTTTATTTGTAGTGTACAATTGTGCATGGTTGGTTTTTGTCGAAATTAGTTACTCTAAAATCAGATACGTTACATAAATAAAAGATTAAAAAAGAGAATAAATCTTTTTCTTCAAAAAGCATAAAGTCACCCCACTCATATAAATTAGTACAATAATTTTGTTTAAATTTTATTAAAAACAAAATTTAAAATTCTGACAAATATACAAATGAATAGCATATTTAACATTCTAACTTCATTTTAAGTGCTTGTTTAATTTGGCTCTATGAGAAGAGGATATTTTCATGCATTTAGCTAATTTTCTAACAAATTAACTTATGAATAGTCCTTCCAAAATTCGGGCTTATATGTTTGTAGTAGTAGTTGTTACATACTTACATATATATGACTGATAATAACAAGAATTTATCAAGTAATTTAACTTTATTAATCCTTTACTATTATCGTGTGGCTACGCGTTTAATAATAATAATAATAATAATAATAATAATAATAATAATAACTTAGGGGGCATTATATACAATTTTAAGAGTTAAATAGATTCACGTGAAATTAGAAAATTACTTTTTAAGTAAGGCACGTGGATATTACAGTAAAGCAATTAGTTAGCCAAGTTGAAGGAATTATGTGGAGAAGTGAGATCTGTATGCCACTTTTATATATACTAGTTGTTGCTCCGCGCCCTACCGGGCGCGGTGCCCCAATTTGGTGAATGTTTTGCGATATCGGTAGTTGACATCGATACATATTCCAATATAACAATGTAACAGTAGAAACCCACTATACTTGGAGCAAATAAATAGTTGTAGGCGCATTCTTTGGGTTAATATAAATACCACAAAACAGTGCGAGCTATTATCAGGCGGCTTCTAAAAATTCAAAACACCAAAAAACAAAAAAACTTGCATATACATATGCCTTACAGTAGTGGCCCTGGTTTCTGTGATTCTATACGATCACTCGACTCAAAAGCAGCATAGCTACACAGACCATTAGTTTTCGTCCTGTGAAAAAACTACTTAGCCTGCTTTTGAGTGGCACATATTGCTATGACAGCTAAAATGTGCCTACAAATACTTCAAGACCCTATAGCGTTAATAATTAATCATACAGTCTGGCCGCCCACCAGGCAGGATGCGCGTAGCCACTGATTAACGTACACATAGCAAAAACAAGCTATTTACAATAGTTAGGGGAATTGTAAACCAGATAGATGCGTTAAGATAGCGCTACTGGTCCACATGTGTGCTGCTGACTCTGTTCTTTTTTGATGGGGAAGGCACATCTTGTTGTGTAGTATTGCGTTTAGGAGTGCTCTGAACTGGTGTCTCTGGAGGCTTGGGTACCTGAGTAATCTCTTCGTGACTACCTTTATGTTACTTGAGTACCTGAGTACCTCTGTGTAAAAGTGGCAGGAAAATAAACATCCATTAGGCTCCTTAAGAAGACAGTGAA
This sequence comes from Heliosperma pusillum, assembly GCA_022085475.1. Taxonomy (NCBI): domain Eukaryota; kingdom Viridiplantae; phylum Streptophyta; class Magnoliopsida; order Caryophyllales; family Caryophyllaceae; genus Heliosperma; species Heliosperma pusillum. Next base: position 31,041 of record JAIUZE010008694.1, on the reverse strand, counting down.
GAAAGCAAATTTAAAGATCTTGACAAATAGAAATGGAACATAAACACAACGATAGCCATCTATAGCCCCTTCAAATAAAACATCACCAAACACAGATCAATCCACCGTTAATGATAAAACCATAGGTACTTGGTTTGGGTTGATATGGATCGGGCTTTGTTAGTACACTTCGATATACACAAATCCTAAACCCCAATTTCAATTTCACTCCCCGACATAATAAATCAAACATTTAAAAGAACCATTTATTTACCTACCACCTACTTCGGTAGATTTGACTCAATTTAAACCATACTCCCCTCCCCGTCTCAATCATTTGTTTACCTTTTTATATTCTTTTTGCAGCTTGTTTTAATCAATCGTACGCAAATGATTGGGGCGAAAGAAGCAATAAACTAATTACAAATCTAGTTAATCACACCAACAAAGCGCTAAACCCCACTAAACCCAAAAACTAAACAAATAACTAAACAAATAACTAAACGTAAATTATTATAATTATACATAAATTTCAATAGCAAAAAGGATGAAACCCTTTAAAGAACTAAACTAAATTATAAAAAAAAGGTTTATATAGATACTAAATGAAAAAGGAATAACAACTTCTTTGTCCAAAGAGTTTGGATAATAACATCCTGCCATTTTAAGATCTAATATTTTACAATGGTAATTATGATTATCCTTCATTAATTAAAGCCATAAAAGTATTAAAAAAAATGAAACCAAAAAGTACAAGAAAGAAGGAAAATGGATAGATTAATGAAGTAAAGAAACTTAATTTTAAAAAGGTAGTTGAAGATAAATCAAAGATACTCACACTTCAATGAAACTATGGCGTAACATGAAAGTTCAAGAAATTTTGACGAGAACATAAGGGGAAAAAATCCTATGAAATATATTGATAAGACATGGTAATGTCCTTACAAGAATTAAAGAGAAATCATGAATTCATGAAATTGGATTTATAATTTAGATTGAAATAAACTCCGTACTTAAATCCAAAGACAAAATTGTTAATTTTATTTAGCTTCCTTTGTGATAATCCATCTCAGCAGTCGCCGTCTTATAAGCATCCTTAACAATGAAAAATTATTGGACAAAATTATTCTTTCACTCACCTAAGATCGTGCACACCAAACTCCAACGTCGAAAATTATCAGGAATCTGGTGATCTATACCCCTATCTTCAGCCCGATTGAAGTTAAATATAAGCAATATAATTGCAATCACAACCAAAAAAGCTGCAAATATAAGCAATATAATTGCAAAACCCTTATAATATGGGCAGAAAAAACAAAAATAATCTAAACTGAATCTTCTACAACCTCATAAAAGGTGCAAAAATATAAGTCATAGAGTTGTAGAAAGCGTATAATACGAACAAATCAAAATAATGTACAATTAAAAAATAATAGACAAACAAAAGCTATAGTCGGAAAAAAAAACATATTAAGATTAGAATGGATAAATACAATAATGACAGTAATATGTAATTGGAAGAGCGAAAGAGTAAGAACAAATAAACAATAAAAGGAGATCCACTGAAGAAAGTGTAGTCATCAATGTATAACGATACACACGTAAGAGAATGAAGTGCCACACCTGGATGATGAGCAGGAGATAGTTCCAGCTAGTTCCGGCTGCAGACCTGGCATACCTAAAACAGCCAACAACGTAGTTATAACCAGATCATCCCGTGCGTTTTTTTTTTCATTTTTTTGGTCTAACTAAAGTGAAGTATTGAGGTGTCGTGTCATGTCAGTGTCGGACATGTAGGTGTCGGACACGCGACGCGAAAACCAAGTGAAGTGTCGGAGTAACATAGGCATGCACTACTATATATAGTGAGACCGGACTATTCGTACGCTACAATGGCTAGCCTTCATTCATTTCAAAGAGTGTAGAAGTTAAAACGTAAAACACTAACCACGGGCCCAAGTAGAGACACACATGATGTGAAAACCATGTATTCCCGAAGAGTCATAACTGACAATCAAAGAACCTTGTAGTCATCTGAAGGTGTAGGTCGAATTGTTGACATGGCTGCCACCTGTGACTGTAACGGTAAACATAAATACATAACTATCTGCACTAAACATGATAAATTGTCAGAGCCTACTATCACATAAGAGTAAAAATAAAGAGTAAGTGGGTGCCCTGACTGCCCTCACTCATAGTCAACCGATGAAAAATATGACTCATATAAACTTGTGGAAGGCTTTTTTTAGCTTGAGACAATTGATACCAATCCCCTAAACCTATTACGTGACTAATACATTAGGATTAGGTTGGTGTCATAAGTAAGATGCCTCATACAAGACGCACCAGTAAAAGCTAGCTTGGTAAGGTTGTAATAGTTGTTCAAGTAAAAGAATGAAATGAAGATGATAATAGAGGTAGATGGGACCCTGGGAGGTGAGAAGCCAATACACAAAATCAGAAATTTATTACCACTATTATCAACCACTAAGGACAACCTACAACATGACAGATCAAACAATCTCGCCATAGATCTTCCAAACCAACAACCTAATTCATAATGCATGTCTGAAAAAAAAGAAATTACAATTTTTAGTAGGTAGGACGAGCAAAAAACAGTGCCTATAAGAGGGTAACGTGAGGCAGTCAGAAACAATTATTATAGCTAGCAGAACCATGCTGAAAAGTTATTCTAGCAGGTAGGCTCACAAATCTAACCGACTAAGCATAAATGAGAATTAGCAATATGCACAGGAAACCCACAAAAGCCTTCACTCCTTTAGAAGTCTTACATCATAAGGAATGCCATTAACATTGTAAAATAGTAACCATTCAATAAACAATAACAGTAACTTAAAACATTAGTAGTATTACCAATAATAGGCGTAATAACAGTAACAGTAATACTACTACAGACACTAATAACTAACAGTAATACTAATAAAAACACTTTCGGTATACGGTGATAACAAAAGGACTCTTACAAACCATAGGCCTTGTCCACACCAAATTTGAGGGAGCTAACTAAATCAAATTTGTGGCCACATAATGCTCTACAGTTCTACGAGCACAATTTAAGCAGGTTTATTAAAAGTTATGGGATTTCTTACCGTGTGAATCCATTTAGCTTGGTATGTGACTGGGCCATTGTTGAGATGTTTGATGGTTCCTATTTTCCCTATCAAGGTAACCAATTAGCTTGGTATAAAACAATACCCTAGCCTAAATTCATATTCAATAATTATATCGTAAATTCTATGATTAGAAACTATCATCCCCACTAAGAGACGTACCTGGAAGTTGTCAGGCCGAATCCATAACCATTGCATATTGCATACCCGCTAAATGTACCAGCCAACAACCCTACATGTATCACCAGCTAAACAAAGATTTCACTAAACCGTCAACACTAAAAACTAAGTTAATATATGATTATGATAGTTATAGATGGGTATCAATTGTCATCAAATTACGTACACTACATGCATGAAGCATCAGTAGTATGATCTAAAGAACTATACTACTAATCTTCACAACATATTAAGTGGCCTTAAGTCGTTAACTCTGATTACGCCTAGCAATGTTTGACAGCCAGTAGCATTATCGCACTTATAACAAGCTAATGCAAACAATCAAAAACCCCTACAGTAAAAGATATGTCAAATTGATTTGCATAGCTTAAAGATGGTATCTCTTAGGTACACTAAACTAACTACGCTTACCGTTTAGGTAAAGAAACGTCAAATAAGCACAAAATCTCATCAAACCCAAATTTAACCCTAGTACGTAAGAAAAACCTCCAACAAACCCTAATGACTCAATTAACTGATATATTTCAGTATTTATAACAAAATGAAAAGCAAAGAGACCAAATTATATTAGTTGTACCTTAGAATCAACACTAAACCAAGCAAAAAGCACCAATGCAATGACAAAGCACTTCAATTGCTTCACTAAAGCTCAAGAAAAAAACAACACCCACAGATTAAAGTAGGTGAACTTCAACAAAACCCAAGAACAACCAGTATGCATAAAACAATCCAATCAAACACACACAACTAATTAGTTTATACGCCAACTATGATGACAAAAAACAATTATTATATAGATTTAATAACAGCAACTTAGCCAAAATAAATAGGCCACGATCCTGGATGTGAGCGCAAACTATCACTCTTCAGCCTGTGACCATAACAACGACAATCAAAATATATAAAAGCAATAAAAGAAAGGGGAAAACTCCAATTAGAACACATATTGCAATTGAAGTAGTACCCCAAAACCCCAGGAATACAATAATAATTAAGAAAAAAAATGTAAGCCCAGAACCTCGTGATACAATAAAGCATCTAGAGGCGAAAATAAATAAGTAGCAGCAAACTGAAAAATCCGAAAA
>JAIUZE010008694.1:0-25765 GCA_022085475.1 Heliosperma pusillum | reverse complement strand
TGTCGTGCTATACAAGTTATTATGAAGAAAGCTACAACTTCCTACAAAATACGTATGTAGTACATATTTTATTAGATGTTGTTCACATACTTATTAGGCAATTGTCTCTTAAAACAAAGTACTCCGTAACAAACAGTTAAGAATTTGTACGAAACAGACACCTGCTATTTATAAAAGTAAGTCTTACCTTAAGATGGAGTATTCGTTTTATCTAAATGGATCCAAATACTGTTATCTTGTGTTAATAAAAGCAAAACTTTTGACATATTTTAGGTAATTTGTCATAAAATTTGGTATATATTTATCATGTTTTAAGTTTTAAGATGGATATCTTTAACTTGAAAAAAGAATTTGCCATTAATAAAATAGGTTAGGTTGAGTTAGGATGCACGTTCGTGGGTTGGCACATGAGAACAAGTGAACAAGCTAGTGTGGTGACTGTGATTGCAATTGTACGTGCATGTCTTCCATTTTGTTTTTGCTTAAATAAGTTTCGGACGTGTTGTCAGCAATTTCAGTCAAAAGTCACAACACATTAACGGAGTTAAATCTCTTGGGCACAAAGCATGTGCGCTAACGCGTTTCTGCCGACACTCACAGTCTCACGAGTCAAGATGACAACTTAAACTTTATGTTTGACTTAGGCCATTTTCTTTTCAGCTTAATTTCAGCTCATTTCAGTTCAATTTAGCTTGATTTAGTTTAGTTCAGCTCAGTTTTATTCAGTTCAGTTCAGTTCAGTTCAGTTCAATTTAGTTTTATTCAGTTCAGTTCAGCTCAGCTTCATTCAGTTCAGTTATAAGTTGTTTTGCAAAAATTACTTCTTTAAAGATAACTTTTATCAAAAATTGTTTCAAAACTCCAATTTAAATCAATTATTTTGTCTATTTTTGAACTTATTTAGTTTGTGCATTTGCCAATCTATAATTTAAAAGGTAAAACTATGTAGACAAATAGAGGGGGAGTTTAAAAACAGACGAAATAAGTAACTTAAATTGGAGTTTTGAAGCAATTTTTGATAAAAGTTATCTTTAAGGGAGTAATTTTAGTAAAACAACTTATAAGGGAGTAAATTTAGAAAAGTGAAACTTATAAGGGAGTCATTATTAATTTACTCTTATTTTATTACTATTATTATTATTATTATTATTATTATTATTTTTATTTTTATTATTGTTATTATTATTATTATTATTATTATTATTATTATTATATATTATTATTATTATTATTATTAATTAAATAATACATCCGCCATCTCATAATTATCCCTCGTTATAACTTTGACCATAAATAAGTTATAAAATATTAAAACTTAGATGTTATAACAAAAAAAACATTTACATTCATCATAAAAAAAAATTGGAAACATATTTTTTAAATGTAAAAAAACATTGAATATAAATGAAGAGAAATCAAGTCAAAGTGTCGTTTCGAAAACTATGCAATACAAAATACGAAAATTATTATGAATTGGAGGGGAATATTCTACTACTACTACTACTACTACTATTACTATTACTATTACTATTACTATTATTATTATTGTAGTTATTATTATTGTAGTTATTATTTTATCAAGCTCAAAGTACAATTTAAAATAAACTAGATTTCATGCCCGTGCGATGCACGGGTTATAAGATTGTATTTCCTTTAGTTGATAAAAGTTTTCTATTATTGTTATTAATTTGATTCATCATTTTGCTTCTTTACTGAGACATCTTATGTGTTCTTCTATATTAGAAGTTTTATGTAATAGATTTCATACGTGTCTTTGTAATGTTTTTTTATCGTTCTTATTAATTGGGTGGTTATTTAAAAGCGTTTGAAAATTAAAGTCAATCACAAAAGAACTTTGCAAACCGTGAGTAAATGATTTGATAATACTCTACGTCGCACTTAAGATAATATAATTTGATTGGTTGAAACCATGACAATCATTCGGTTTTTTAAACCTGGACCAAGATTAATTACAAAATAACTAAGTAATCAGTTATGAAATTATCTGATTGTCCAAGAGTAAATCCGTTGCACTGACCGAGAAGGCCTGAACTCGAAAATTTTGTTTATACTTTGACAAACCTTTTTTTTTTTTTGAAAAAATAATACCACTACAAAAATGACTAATGCCACTCATAATTGTGATACAATGAATAGTAACGTACCCTTAGTCTTACCTTTTATTTAAGTGTCGTTAAAGGAAATCGTAGTGGTGTTATCATTTTCGTGTTATTTTTTTGTTTCAGTCCAAAACCGTCTTAAAACAATCAAATCCGTAAAAAAAACCCGACTTATATACTAATGAGAAAACCAAGACTCCCTCACAACTCCCCTCAGTTGCTCCAAAACCTATATGGCTATATCCCCAAATTGGATATTGCAGCCGTCCTTCACCGTGCATGTCGTTCTCTCTCTGAATCCTTGCCTTTACCTTGTAAGTGCTTGTCTCCATTCTATTTATGATTCAATTTCTAGTCGATCCTTGCTTCCTTTGTAGATGGATTTCTTCTAGCTTTTCTTGATAGCAAGGATCGACTAAACATATAAATATATTACCCTTAGAACATGCTCTTCTAGTGTTTTTCATTTTACATCCTCTTTTTACGGCTAAGTGTTATATTGCTGTATAATCCCTTTGATGTTAATGTTTGACCATTGCATGTGTAAGATAATGATGTGTATTTGCTGGATGTGTGATGTTATAATTCCTAATTATGGGCTTCATATGAGACATGCTTGTATATGTATAAAAAACATGTCAAAAGTGTTGATTTGATTCAACTAAAGATATTAGGAAGGAACAGGGAAATCACATTTATCTGCTAAGCAGCATAACTCAACACTTCACATGTTCGCAAAACGAAGGTAAGTGCGAATGCGTGCTACTGACTCGAGTAACACCCCATATACTCTATACATGGTAGGTATTATAATATTTATCAGTAATTTAAGAAATCAGAGATGTTCTCAAATATTGCACTCACTCTACAGATCGTGAGGTCACCCTCCTGGTGCGTTTCTTGTTACATTAATAATCCTATTAGCTCATTTTTTTGTTGTTTTTGTTAATTTGACATTTATCTTTTCTTCCGTGCAACTATCCTATTTCAGTGGAATTCTGAATATATTTCTCTGTGTGATCCTATTTTCTCATTATATATGGCATATTGTTACTGAGAGCTCAAGAGTGTCAACCAAGAATAGATATTTTCTTTCTTTATTACTTTTTAATTTTAGTATTACTATGTATTGTGCGGGCACTATGCTTAGGAATTGTAGGATCTCAACTGATTTGTTTATTTTATGTTCATGGAAACCCAGATTGCTAATAATGTTATTTACTATGTGTTAGGACTCGGGAGGCAAGAAAGAACAAATTATTTGATGACAGTGTATGTTTCGCTCACTTTTCTCTAGATCCTATCGTTTAGGCTGTAGCATTACTCTCTAACCGTGGTTACCTTCACTGTTCTATTGAAGAACTCATTTCCTGTGTTTACGATAATAACCCTCCTTATCTATGTATGTTTGGAAGGGGAGAAAAATTTGAAGGACTGTGACAGAACCAAAACAAAGGTGCTCCTTTGGTGATGGATGTGTTGCTTCTTGCAATGATGAGCGAGCTACGGGTATGACATAATTTTCCTATCTATTCTACGTCTCTGTTTCTTCTTTCTAAATGTATCCTCATTCTGTCATTTATGTATGGTTACTGATTTCCTCTTTAATCATGATACACTAATCTGGAAAAATTTATTTGTAAGATATAAACTTCCTGATGCATGATTTATTTAACATCTGAAATTCCCATACCTCCATGGTTAGTGCTATGTTGCATCGTTCCTCTGTAAACAGTCAAATCGACATGCCATTTAAAGCTCAAAATATGAAAATTAAAATTTATATTACCCCAACATCGGCAAATTCGAGTAAACCTCCTTATAAACCACCTTCTTAATTTAGTCCCTCCTGGGAAGTAGTCCTTGAAGCTGCAACATACAACCGACCATGACTAAATACCAGATTTGGTAAATAGATCCCGGCATGTGTAAGGGACTGGCCTTGACTCTTGTTTATTGTCATTGCGTAACGCGACTTTAAAGGATACTGCCTCCTCTTTAGTATAAACAAAATCTTAGGATACGTCGATGTCACTCTAGAATAATTTGAGGTTGGCGTGCAATGACTATATCTCAATGGCAAATCTGAGACCTTGAATGTATTTTTGCCAGGGTTTGTGAAGTTAGCTGAGAGCTACACAGGTCAATCCACATTCGTATCATGACAGTGGACCTTATAAGCCGAAAGGTACTAATATCCACACAAGGCGAGGGGAACCAGCTCAGCGGGCATTACATTCACATGCTAGGTGTCTCCGACTTGTATAAAATCACATGCCAGGTCCTTGCCTCCGGGTTTACTGCATTTGTGCTCATCCAGGCAGTTAGCATTGTTTTTTTTTTCACGATGACCTCTTCCAGTATATCGGTGTCGCTAATCACTACCGCTTGCTCTCCCTCCAGGTGCACAGGAAGGCGCATTGCGGAAGGATACCGCTCCTGAATATCAAACTCAAAGATCCTCCATGCTGACTCCGATGCAGATATATACCTACAGCCCAGGTATGCCTTTATTTTGTCATTTGTCTCCTCCTTTATGACCAAAGTTGCTTTATCAGGAGCCTTTGATATATACTTAAACAAATACTTTATTGCACGTGCAGTGTTACACCACTCGACATTGATGTGCACATCAAACATTAAAAGCAACCCCAGATTGTATGGTACGATGAACCTATTGTCCAGATCATGTACACCCTTTTTAATTAACATGCAATGCCAATGTAAGCAGTTAATGTAATGCTCTTAAACTTTTAAACAAAATGTCGAGCTATTTGATTTTAGATCATGTAAAAACTAAACTTTTTACTAAAGTTAAGAAGTAAACTTTGTACTGTTGAGATGATGTTAAGAACTAAATTATGTAAATTAGTATAAGTCTCTTAAGTTTTGTTTCCAGATCAAACTTTATAATGTTGAGATGATGTAAAAACTAAACTTTTTAAGAACTCTTAATCAAAGCAAAATCAAGTTTACTTTAGAATATTGCAAACCTTTCGTTCTTCCTTCGTCTATAAACTGGATACCCGTTATGGTCCAATTTGGTGCTTTCATTTAGTGACTTTGGATACTTTTTGTACAAACCTCATTCATCATACACGGACACTTTTCGGATTTGCTATGCCGTAAGGACCATGTACCATATACTTTGAAACCATCTACTACAATCTTGGCTCCTTGTTGACGTCAGGTATCTCCGCGTGGATGCAGTGACGTGGTTAGAGAACTAATGCAACATTAATCGAACATGAGATCTACCTTGGTGCCATGATTCTGAGTTTGCAGGCTTTTTTTCCCTGATGCCGCTGATGTTTATAGTTGATGTGAGTTTCTCGTTGATGATGGGTTCTTTATATAGTGTGCGTGACAACTCTATTAGTCTAAGATTAGGAATATAGAATAATAGTTGTTTATTAGGTGATTTGTATATGGAAGAATTCTCTAGGATTAGGAATACTATATAATATTGTATATAACAGTTTTCCAAAAATATTACGTGAGTTTTTTTAATTAATAAGTCATGGACTTTGATTTTCAATATATCCTATGTTATTGAAATAGGAATTAATATAGATTCCAAATAAAAAAGTTCCAGCACTTCAAACGTGATTTATGTTGGAATTTTAGAATTGCAATAGGATGTGGGGACTGGAGGAGAAGATTACTGATTTTAAAATCTTAAAAAATTCTTATTTATATAGAGTAACAATAGGGTTATGGTAATAGAGTAATAATAGGTATTTGAAGAATCCAATTCAAACGTATACTTTATAACAACCTAGATTTTTTTTTAAATTTCAATTATTTAAATAGAGTAATAATAGGGTTATGGTAATAGAGTTATAATAGTTATTTACAGAATCCAATTCAAACGTATATACTTTATAACAACTAAGATTTTTTCTTTATTTTTTTTAATTTCAAATTTTTATATTAAAAAAGTTCTTGGATAGGAGGAACCAATAGAATTGCTCGAAAAAAGCCTGTTTTATATATATATATATTGATTAGTGGTCAACCGAGAAACTACCAGAGCCCCACTCCTCCTCCTCCTCTTACTACTACTAGTATTATTGTTATTACTACTATTATTACTATTATTACTAATTATTATTGTTATTATAATGAATGTTATGACTATCAAAATCAATCATATTAATATTAATACTACTATTACTATTTACTAATATTATTACTAAGACTAATGATAACAACTAATTATATTTATCATTATCATTATCATTACCATTATGATTATGATAACAACTAATAATCATAATTATTATTATTGTTGTTGTTATTATTATATTTATTATTATTATTATTATTATTATTATTATATTTATTATATTTATTATTATTATTATTATTATTATTATTATTATTATTATTATTATTATTATTATTTTTTTTTTTTTATTATTATTATTATGCGCGCAGCTTTCATTAAAATAAAATGAATAGTTTACATGAAGTTGGCGGGGAGCCGAGAGACAATCTGAGCCCCCACCCCCTTAGCTACAGCAAAGCTAATCCTAGTAAAAATATAAGCGGCAATCCGAGCCCCTGCATCCTGAGATACCGAGAACTTCTGGATCCGCTTAAGCAAGTCAACAGCATCCGAGCCCAGCTCCCCAAGCGAAGAGAAAGAGAAGGGTAGGAAACCATAGCCAGCAGTCGCGCATAAATCCCTATACTTAGCACATTTGCGCTGAGCAGCATCAGCAACAACCCGTCCCGGCACAAAATCAGACATCCCAGTCTGAGTCAAGGGGGAAGACCCTGTCAAATCAACACACACATCACGCCCTCTGTCCCACGAATAAAGTAGCAAATCCGCAGGTCGAAGAGATCCGCCATGCCCGTCAACCAAACCGATATCAACCTCCTTGCCCGAAGAAATACCAGACCTATAGCATATGTCGAATAAGGTGTCACGAACGAGGTTATGCCGATGCTTAACCCCCACAGTACCAGTACAAGAAACAGCGTGGTCCTCATACAAATCATCAGCAAAAACCCGAGAGCAAGCAGGACAAGGCCTAGATACCGTGAATAACGGGACACCAAGGCGATACCCCAGCACACTACGGTAAGTCCTCCGGTTCATAGTCTGACCCAACCCAGAGATAGGAACCGCGCGCAACCAATCAGAGGCGTGGGCACCCTGCTGAGACTTCCATAACGCAAGCTGACGCGGTGTCAAAGAGAATACAGATTCCGCAGTAGCAGCAATCCTCGCAAAATATATATCTGCCAGTTTCTTCATAAGTTTAGGGGCAGCGATTTCACTAGGATCACGTAAAAAGGAAGAACCTGTAGTCTCAGAGAACACCCGCAAGGCATCGTCGAAAGTAGGACCAGAATCCACAATACCTGAAGACCGAAGTAGCTTAGCCTGCAAATCAGCAGACTGCAACCGGGACGCTAGAAAAGCATAATGAAAAACATCCCCGGCAGCATAAACACCGAGCCCACCCAGTTGAAAAGGGAAAGTGGCAAGGCGCCACTGCCAATCCCCAAAACCAGGCCCAGACGCGGTGACAATACGTTCCAAGCTAGAACGAAGTAATGCATCAAAACGAAGATGGACAGACCCAAAGATCCCCGGGGAACAAGTACGGAGGGTAAAGTAGAGCTTAGATATACCCGTACAAGCTCTAAGCAGAAGCAACTCACATTGCGGGTCCTCAATCCTAGCAACTAAATCCATCAGCTCGATGGTCTTAGTCACTCTCTTCGCCACAAGCTCACTGCCAAAACTAGAGCAAGTACTGACAGGCCCACCCAAAACAGAAACACCACGCACAGGCCGAGCAATAGAAGGAGGGAAAACACCAGGGAGTCGACTCCGGGGGTCCTCAGTAGGCCAAAAAACCTCAGTCTTAGCGACATTAAGATGGAGACCAAACTGAGGACCATCTGCCATAATCAAATCCAAAACCTTCCCCACCTCCAAAGTATCCCCAACAATGGTGCCATCATCTAAGTACCAAGCTTGCAAACTCAAATCAAAAGAATCCCGTATCTTGCACACCAAGGGATGCAAAACCAAAGTGAAAAGCAAGGGTCCCAAAGGATCACCCTGCTGGACTCCCTGACAAGACCACAAAGAATGTTCCCCATAATAGAGACGGGGAGGACTAGAGTAACAAAACTCCACCCAACGGGAAAGAATCGGGCAGCGACGGCGAACTTCCAAAAGCATGGTTACACGATCAACAAGGTTGAAAGCATTCTGGAAGTCAACCAGCAACATAGAAAGCCCCACATCACCACCACGAGCCTCAATGAACCGATTCAAGGCATGTAAGACAGCCTCTCCTCCACCGGACACCCCAACCCCAAATTGAAGACCAGCAAAATAAGAACACAAAGAAGGACCAACCAAACAAGCACCTACCTTAGAAACAAGACGTCTCCAGACGGTGCCAACAGCAATAGGACGAACACCACCACCAGGTTTAACAAGCGGCGTAAGTGGAGCGCTGACAATGTACTCACCAAGAGCTTGCGGACATCTGCCCTCAAGAAAAAGATTGACCACTCTAGTAATAGAAGCGATCAGATCATCAGAGACAGCCACAGCAGCGCCACTCAAGCAATCCAAGAGGTGTTGGGCACGAAACCCATCCCTCCCACAAGAAGTGCCACGTGGGGAACTACGAATCATATCTACAACCACAGCCGAAGAGGCAATAAGAGAATGGTGGTCCACAGGCAAAGGAGGCAAGGAAGGTGATGGGGCGGCCGGGTGCTTCTCTCGCAAAGCCCCAAGAGTGGCATCAGAGTAGGGGGCTACGCCAGAGGAAGAAAGCACCCGAACAGCAGCAGTATAGTGGCCATCACAAATCTTCCGCCGACATTGGCGGAGGTTAAGCTCACTCAAATCTAGGTCCCCCTCCACCTGAAACGAAGGAGGAACCTCAGCCAAACACTCCTGCAAAAGCCGCAAACCCCCTCCAGGTACCCCCCAAGCAAGAATAGCCCTGGTAATACTCTCCTCCTGACGCTGTCGCCTAACAGCAGTCCTACACTCAAGATTACTCCTAGGAACGAAGGTCTTAAGCAGACAAAGAGGCAACACAAGCAAACGAACCCAGCAGGAGAGGTCACCAGGGGAGTCAGCCACATCACCCAAGACCCCCTTCAAAACCCGAGCAAACCCAAGACGACACTTAGGAGGAATAGATTTCACGGTGCGAAGGCCCAAAGAAAATAAACAATCAAGCGAAGACACAGACCACTGAACAGGCTGAACCCCATCAACAGACGAAAGAACCGAGTGAGACGGAGCCGGAGGTCTAGGGATACCGTGAATAATAAAGCTAATGATGCCATCACCACAATCTGGGGGCGCAACAAAATCACCCCGACCATGCCGACACCTAGAGCGAAAGGTATGGGTTTTAAAACACTCCCCACACAACCAAAGCCCCATCCGCTTCAAAGTAATCTCGGCATTAGAGAAAACCGTCAGACTATCAGTAAGAGTTTGACGCGTCAGACCCATAGCACCATCAATACAATGTCGGTCCTGAAAATGCTTTTGCCAGGCGGCCTGAGTAAGGCCCTTACCACGACCATCCGGACACTCATGAATAGACGAGAAAGGACAATGGAATAATAATAATAATAATAATAATAATAATAATAATAATAATAATACTGATAACACAACCTGTAGACCTGGGAAATGGGTCAATGGGTTGGGTGTGGGTCGGGTCAGTCCGGGTCGGGTCATTTCAGGTTTGCTCAATCTTTTGGGTCGGGTCGGGTTGCGTTCGGATTTAGGTCATTTTGGGTCAGGCCATTTCAAATTCATATCCGATTTATTTAGGCCATTTTCGGGTCAAAATGATCAATTTAGTTTTCGAGTTAAGCCCAACGTCAAGCCAAACTCGCACGGGCCAGCTTGGACCAAGCCGAGCTTGAACTGCATATGGCCCGTCTCGTCTCATTATCACCCCTAATCACAAGAAATTGGGTCATTTATGATCATTTCCAATCGGTTTGTCTGTGGGTCGGTGGTTTCGTGCCGGGTTATTTTGGGTCAGGTCTCTTTCGGGTCACTCAAGGTTCGGGTCGGGTCTGGGTCGGGTCGGGTCAATTCGGGTTTCGGGTCATCCTCGGGTCATGCAATTCCGGGTCGCTTTCGGGTCTCGGGTCAGCCTTATCGGATCGGGTTATTCGGGTCGGGTCAATTTTGCCAGGTCTACTCACAAGTCACGTCCTCCAAGAAAAGAAAATCATTTCATTTGTATTGGTTAATATTAGAGCTTCACTCTTTGTACGGAGTATTATTACGATGGGATATAAAAGTTATAATGCAGCAAAAAGCAGAAAATACAATAAGAACACGAGAATTTTTGGAACGCAAAAAACTCAAATAAGGGAAAAATCGTTGGACAATGAGTAACTCTTCCACTATAATTTGATAGTAAGACTAGTGTAAATCTCGTGCAAATGTACGATTCTTTTAAAAAATAATGTAAATATACGTTATTATAGCTTGGTAATATACTTAAGCGGTATAGGAGGGTGGATATCTCTTATTAAACCTATTAATTAGCTCTCTTTTTCTCGTGATAAAGACCTACTCTACATATATTTTTTACATAGTTATCCTACGCTATTTATACACCTTTCCGGCATTTTAGTATAATGCATTATACTATAACTCTTGATTTTTTGCGGTGTATTACGATTTATGTAATATTTGTAGAAAGAACGCATTTGGTACTACAAGATGTCAGCGTTCTACGAGGGTTAAGAAGCTGGTTTATCTTTTAAGCCAAAGTCTGATGTATGCTATGAATACATGGGTCGTTTGGATGGCATGGGGGAAAGATAAAAAATTCCCATGGACTCTAATATCACATGAAATAGAAATTTATGTGAATTACCTAAATAATGTTTGGTTGACATATAGGTAATAAATTCATGTAGGAATTTATGTGGGAATTGTCACTTAACTAGGGGGCTAGGTAAGTAATTTCCTACATAATGGAGGAACTTATATCCCATAGGAAATTCCATTTCCCATGATTTTGGTAATTTAACAAGTGCACAATATTGTAATTCATGGGATTTTTAAAATTCCATGAATTAAAATAGTACTCCCTCCGTTCGGTCGATTGCTATCTATTTCTATTTTAGGGTGTGTAACTCAATTGTTATCTATTTATATTTTTGATAAAGATTACACAAGTTGGCAAGTGGACATACAATAATATGTGCAATTGGACTTGTGAAAGAACTCTTTAGTCTATCCTTATTTCCCTTTACTTTTTCTCACTTCCTTATCTTTGTGTCAAAACGAATAGATAACAAATAAGCGGAACAGAAGGAGTAACCAAACAAGTCCATAACAATTGAATTATCAACTTTTATCCTAATCTGTATAATTTCACCGTTATTCCCAAAAACCCAAACAAACCCACATAAATGACAATAGTTAGAGAACTTCCGCCCAATAAATAATCTATCCATTAACTAAAACATCTATTGACTAAAACAAAAACGAGTACAATCCTTACTTATTAAAACAACAATCACAGTGATGGTCTGTCAATCTGTGGTTGAAAGTCAAAATGTCAAAAAACAGTTTTTTATTTCCTTAATTTCAGGCCCACGACCAGAATGAGAATTAATTACAACACAGCTCAATTTTGCACTTTCACAATTTCTCATCTCTCAACCTCTCAATTAAAACACATTACCTTCAATTGTTATAAGTAAATTACATAATGAAACACATACATTCAGGGGGCGTTTATTTTGTACGTGAGTATGAGTTTGGAATCAGGTATCATACCAGGGTGGTATGGGGTTGAAACTTGATTTCCCATACCCTATGTTTGGCTCAACTATGATGAGTGATATGGGGTCGAAACTTAAGCAAAGTCAAAAATCTTTAAAATACAATAATTTAAATACTAATTTATAAAATTATAAATAAATATTTAATCAAATAAATATCTAAGAAATTTTATTTACAATATTCCACGATTTATTTTTAATTTTTTATTTAGTCTAATTTGGTACCATGAGTATCAATCTCATACACATCCCCTCCATGATCAGACCTAATCACCTTAACATGACATTGAAATTGAGTAACAACCATTTGTAAAACTACTTATCAATACAGGAGCTTGTTGTTTACTTTGTCAAAGCTATGTCCAAGTGCACCTCGAACAATCATCTACAATGGTAAGGAAAATTTTTGTCCTATTGATATTAGGAACCCTATATAGACCTCATAGGTCCATGTGAATCAAATCAAAACATGTGGATGAATGAGAAAGACTTCTTGCAAAAGGAAGATTATGATGTTTTGACTTCTTTATATCCAGAAACATTCAAACTAGGTAAATGACAAAGTTTTTCCACAGAGGAATGTCCAAATGTGGCATGAGACAACTCAAGACTAGTCTTTTTTTATGTACATTACAATTATTATGAGAAGGAAAATTGTAGCTATATACACTTTTATTATGAGAAGACCTAGTCTTTTTTATGTACATTACAATTAACATCAGTAAAAGCATGGGAAGCAGATGAGATACCTGTATAGTTGACAGATGATATTGCAGGAATATCAGTAAAAGTCTTCATGACTTTCTGGTAAATGGAATTAGCTAGCCCATCAATAACTTTGGAATCTAGACCAGCTGCATTGGAAGGCTTAGCATCAAAATCTAAAGGTGATTTTTCCTCCTTATTGTGAATATTATCCTGCTGGATCACCTCTGAGTTGTTAGCATGTCTTCAGTAGACATTTATGTCATTCTGAAAATGAACATCTAATGGTCTGTGGTGGTAATAACCAGGTTTTCTTCCATTGAAAATGTTGTTCTTCATTTCCCTAAGATCATAACAATACTCCTTGACATGCCCTTTTTTTACCACAATGAGAGCAAAACTTGAGTTTGTTATAATTTTCTACAAGATGACCATAAACTTTGCAATAGACACACTTCTTAGCAACAATATCTTCCTCATTGGATTCAATAGAGAGAACATGAGTTTTAAGTTTCGGTCTAGCATTAGACAACATCAGAAATAAGTTTCGGTCTCTCAATCTTTTGGAGTAGAGAGAAAGCTTTGTTCAAAGGAGGTAATGATTCCATAGAGAGAACATGAGTTTTAAACAATCTCATAACCAGAGTTTAAACCCATAAGAAATTGTATAAGTTTGGTGTGAGTCTCCATGTCAAATAATTTCTTCTCTAATTGACAGGTACACGCATCTAAAGCACCACATTGACAGGTAGGAAGTGGATCAAGACTGTCAAGAGTTTCCCAAGAACGCTTTAATTTGTTGTAATACTCTACCAAAGGTGCATTATCTTAAGATATTCCAGTCAGCTCTTTCCTTAACTGATACGGAGTATATCTCAAGACTATTTGTCCGACCATACCGCTCAACAAGTTCAGATCATAACTTTTTAGAAGATCTATCATATTCAACAGAATCACGTATCTCTAAAATAAGAGAGTTAAGGATTCCTCTCCTTACAAACAAATCACAGCGAATCCATTGATGATATGTATCATCAGTTTTAGCAGGAATTTTGCATGTTCCATGTATGAAATCTTCTTTATTCTTAGTGTTATTAATGCCAGGTATGTATCGCATTTTCAGGCCACAAAATTAGAACAAGTAAATTTAGTATCAATAAGACGAAGATTAGGTTGATCCGTAGGAGCAAGATAAAGCGGATCATCAAAACAAGCATAATAAGTAGCTTTTGCAGAAGGAATATCCGGCATTGTGATATAATATCAAAACAAGACGAAGAATAATCGAGATTTAGGTAAAAATCAGCAGAAAACCCACAAGAGCAATCAAGCAATTACCATAGGGAAAGGAATGAGAAGAACAGCGCGAAGCTAGGAGAAATGTAGTGGAAGCAAGAAAACGAGCAAGTCATAAGAATAATCTGAAAGAAAATATCAAAGAAATGAAGTACTTGTAGAGATGATACCAGATGAAGAATCAAATAACGAATTCAGAGAAAAGAACGATAAAGAATAAAAAAACCGTGGTGTCTGATACCATGTGAACACATATTGACCGTCATTGATGAAGATAAACAAAGCTTAGAGTTGTTGAAGAAGACAGAGTAAAGTAGTTTCTAAAGAGAGAAAGAGTAAATAAAGTTTGTTATGTTTATTTTGTTAGTTATTCAATGTACGGCTGGTAGTTTACATATTTACACATCATACCAACATAAGTCAACACTAACGACTTAGCATCTAGGTAGCACCAAAACGGACACGGACACGGACACGACACGGACACGTGATACGGCATCTCGTGAAATTTAGGACACGGGACACGGCATTTAAATTTAATAAAATATATATTTTATAGTTATAAATAACATACAATTTTATTTTTGTATTAGTATTTGATATTAAATGTAAATAATTGAGTATAAAACTTGACTTTAACTATAATTTATTCTCATTTTCCCCCGAAACTCATCTTCTAATCCGTTTTCCCACCCAAACTCATCTTCTAATCAGCCTCTTCTAGTCTTTCAATCTCACATTCCTTATTTATAGGTGTCCGTGTGTCCGACACGGGACGGCTGGTTAGGAGAAGTGTCCGTGCTACCTAGCTTAGCATTCACTAATATAACTAATTCACATAACTCATTAAAATGTAACAAATTGGCACAAATTTAGATCGTGATCTTCCAAAAATGGAGATCCACGCGTGATTTTCAAAAGAAAAATGAGAACAAATTCTGAAAAATAGCTAATATGAAGGAGAAAAAATAGGATAATTCATTTAGGAAAAAAAACCTACAATGGCACACACTTATTCAAAGTACACATTAATAGACGGCGAAAAACAATCAAATACTCTTCCCTTGCTTGTGTGAGTGTGTGAGGTTGAGAGTTGAGCGGATGAGATGAGTAATCACTTATGAGTGCGAAAAAAATAAAGGAGATATTGAGGGCCTTTTTTGTTTTAGGGAGGCTAGAAAAATTTTAAGGGTTGGGTTTATTATGCCCTTAATTGGATTGAGTTTATGGGTCATGTTTTTTCTAGGGATGTGTTATGTGAGTTGAATGTTATATTTTCTGTTTTGAGATGTATTATTATTATTATTATTATTATTATTATTATTATTATTTTATTATTAACAATTGCTCTTCATTAAGATGAGTATATTCCGTCTTAGCTATAGAAAAACTAAGTCAAGCAATAAACAAATTGACTAGATAAAACAATTCTAATATCTAGGTAGATTTGACCTATCTTAAGCTTAAGACAGGTCGACCTGTCTTAAATGAGAAATTGTGTATTATTCATTGTTAGCTATTTCGAATCTTAGTAAATTTACGTAAGTGGACAAGTAAAATACGTGAATATTAAAGTGAACAAGTATAATACTCGACAAGTAAAATACTCGATACACCATAATATTAAAGTTTCGTGCTATGACCAAATATATGAATAAGAAATCATATAATAAAGAAATATTACGATTATAACAAAGATAAGTCAAACATACACTTAATTACTCCTACATAGTTATATTTTACCAAATTAAATGAGGCACCAAAGCATGGGTAGGGTTTTGTACTACTTACATCATTACATATTTACATGGGTCAAAATCATATATACGGAGTATGAATTACAAGTCCAAATGTCCAATGGAATATTATGGACCAACTGTAATTTTGAAATACTATTAACACTAATTTTGCGTGTGGCCATTTCACGTTCTGACACGGTCATATAATGGAAAAGACACTCATTTATATGTACTAATTAAATAATTTTTTTAGTATAAATGGGCCGTGTCATAGGGTAAGACCGTCTTATTTTATAATTTGTATATCATTAAAAAGTAGTAGTATTTTGAGTCAAGTTTGCTACTCCCTCTATCCCGGTCATTTTTTTATCTTTACTTTTGGCACAAAGATTAAGGAAAGAGGAAATGACTGTTTGTAGTTCTACTCAATAGATAACAAGTGGACAATATTCTCACTAGTATATCAAATTACTCATTGAAAAACCCTAATAATAAAGAAGAGTATTTTGTCAAACACTACCTACAATTAAGGTCACTTTGTGAGGAACTACCTAAAGTTTTAATTTTTGCAAAACACTACCTAAACTTTAGTTGTTTTTTGTCAAACACTACCAAAATTAGTTTTCACGCATAAAAAGATGAAAATTAACTATTTTAGCTAGCCGTTATCATAGCCTAGGAATTTATTTTGCTAAAATGTATTAATGTTTAACATGTTCTCTAAAATAAAGACTTATATAACTAAGATGAAGATAATGATGGATCTGAAGGCCGGCGATAATTAAAGTGATTTCGCGAAAAAATATAATGAAACTTACTAACGTAGGTTATGCATTAGTATAGATTAGCAAAAATAAACTCAAAGTTATGATATCGACAAGTTAAAATCGCTTATTTTCTCATTTTCATGCTTGAATATTGACTTTGGTAGTGCTTAACAAAGAAAATCTAAACTTTAGGTAGTCTTTTACAAAAAATAAAACTTTAGGTAGTTCCTCATAAATGAATGATACTGTAACTTCCCCATCTACCAAAGAGCCTTACAAAGACCTTCCTTAGTAAACACGAATGTTAACATCTCGGATGCCCGAGGAAGATAATATCAAATAAACACTAATGCAACAACATTTATTATAAGAAAACTTTACGATGATTACATCGTCTCAACCAATAATAAATAAATTCTCCAAAAGCAATGTATTCAAACTAAATCGATCATCTACTAACTAAGGACACATCGGAAGCTAGACTTATCATTAGCGGCATTCCCCTCGTTTCCACGCATGCTCAAGGAAATACCTGCTAGACTCTTGCTCACCATTTTCTAATGGATCACAACAGTTTTGAAAACAAAAAAGGGGTCAACAGTAGTCAGTATTGTCATACATCAATCAACGCAACAATAAAAGTCAACCATCACAGTCAAGTAGCCAATATCCAGTGGCCAGTAATCAACAACTCCAACCACAAGTAACCGAGTTCCTGCCGAAGCGGTCACCCCTACCCGCGCCAGAGTGCAGATCTGAACGCCATACCACCAACCGATGCCAGACTGCAGCACTGGACAACAAAATAACCTCTCATCGCAACGAGAGTTCCCAGAACATTAATGTGCACATCCCCCTTGTGACGGGAGAGACACAAGAGGCAAACTCGGGGTGTGGAACCGTCTCCCGACCGGACCACCAAATAGAACCAATAAGCATCACAACACCATCACAACTAGACCTGACAAAAGCAGTCCGACCCGAATGACCAAACTCGAAAAGGCTGACCCGAGACCCGAAAATAACACGAATATAACATGAAACCCAAATTACCCCGTGTCGACCCGAACTTGACCCGAAGTGCGTCGACCTGAAACTGACCCGACGACCCGAAATAACCCGATCCGAAATTACTAACCTGAAAATGATCTGAAAAAATATAACTCTAATTGAACAAAAAAAGACTTGAAATGACTAAATGCACTTTTTATTTCTTAATAATTAACCCGTAAATGACCCGAAATAACCCGACCCGTTGACCCGAAGCTGACCCGATCAACTTACCCGAAAAACACCTGAAACCCGAAACAACCTGACCCGACTCGAACTAACCCAATAATATGATAGACCTAAATTGACCCGACCTAAATTGACCCGACCCGAACCCGATCTGATTGACCCGTTTGCCAGGTCTAGTAGACCTGGCAAAAGCAACCCGACCCGATTGACCCGACACGAATGACTGATAGGATATACCGCACACCTATGCAAAGATAAATTTCCCTAGACACAAATAAATGTAGTACGAGGGGTCGAACACAAGGAGACGGGAATTTCGTTATGAAATGCTATGAATGGACTACTATCAAAGTCGGTTTAATGGGTTGGTTTGGTTTGATGTTTAGCTAACTATGATGTAAATTCAATAATATTAAAAGAGTCTAAGGGAGACGGGTCACTCATGCAAATACGTAAATGCTCATGTTAAACATAGGAATTCTTAATATTGTTTAATTGTTTAGGCTAAAGACACTCATCTCTCGATATTAGTGTCAACCTTAGGTCGAGTCCTAGAGAACTTTCGTTATAACTAGAGTCGTCCTACTACACATGCTTAGTCTAATCCGATTCCGTGCCTCTCGACTTATAGAATGAATTAACAAATTTAATCAATGCAATTGGCCAAATAACAAAGATTAACAAAACAATACAAGCATGTGATAGAAACAATTTATCAATATTAGTTCATCCTTATTTTAACATTTACAACTTACTAATTATGCATGGCTTCCTTAATCCCTAGACAAATGAAACTACTCACTCATATTTATAATTAGACTAATACTATTTGATATAATAAACATGATAAATATGAAATTATAAATGAAAATCAACTTGTTAATAAAATGTACTACACTAAGTGAATGACAAACTAACAATTTTAATGTAGAAAACAATGAAACTATGATTAACTAATGCTACGATTAACTAAATGATTCGTAAGGAAAATGACGGAAATGAATAAAAACTAGAATTAGGATTACCGCAATAGAGAAATATAACTCGGAAATGAAGAACGAATAACCCAAATGGTTGAAATGGAAAGATTGCAATATAACTTCAAAATGTAACCAAATGTTTGACAAAGTAATAACTAAATGTTTAACTAATTATGAAACTAAGAAAAACTTGTGTGCTAAAGCAATGAAAGATATGTGAAATATGAGTAAAAGATATGATGAAAGATAAGTGGAAAGATGTGTGAAAAGATAGCCCTAAGTGTCGAAGTCCCTCTCCTTTATATAGGGAGAGGGGACTTGAAACGGTTGAGTCACAGAAGGCAAACCCCGATCAGGGTTCCCAGGCCCCGATCGGGGCCTCTTTGATCCGGGTGCTTTGTCTTAATTCTTCCATTTAATGCTTAAGGAATCCTAAGATATGCCTTTAAACACCTTAATTCTCCGGTTAATTGCATAGTTTAGGGTTTCCTTAAGTATCTTAAAGAGTATCCTATGGTTGAGTTTGTGGACTCTTTGTTTTGGGCTTCATTTTTGGTTTTCTTTCATTTTCATTTCAATCCATTTGACAAATCTTCATGCTTGGCTTGTCTTTTTGCTTTCATGGTCCATATTAGCTTGTTGGACTTTGGTGCTTGCTAATTGTGTTAGGTAAAAGCCTCTAAATACTTAGATTCCTACAAAACATAGCAAAAACGAGCAATGCACCTCGAACACGTAATTAGCTCATAAAAATACTAAACAAAGTATATTAATCATGTAAAATCGAGCTAGATTAGGGAGTAAAATCATATAAAACTAGACATATCAAACTCCCCCAAGCTAAACCCTTGCTTGTCCTCAAGCAAGCACATAAGACTAAGTCAAGAGAGGAAAACAATGAAGTCCCCACAATTGCAATATCCAATTTTAAACTATCAAGCATAATGACTCAAATCCCGAAACAACATGTGCAAAAGGATAATGCAAAAACATGGATGAGATTTACATGGCGGTGTAGCATGAAAGACTTCAATTGAACTTTTTGGCTCTTGCATGATCTTTTGACTTATGGACTCTTATGATACTCTCAAACTCATTTTATTGTGAAAGGATTTTTGTAAGTAGCACTCACCTATTCTCGACTCATGAAAGTGTGCCCGCAATCTAATATGGTAAAAATTTCAAAACTACAAGTCAAAAACATTCAAATGCAAACATGAAAAGGAAGCCATAGGTAAGAAGAAGACTAATAAGAAATGGGTAAGAAAAGGGAACAAATGATTTATGGTATGTGGGGCTAAGTCAAGCTAGCAACAACCATATGTAAGGATGCTCAATCTCAAAACTATCCTAAAATTTCCAATACAATTCTTTAAGAAAAACTCTCCAAAGTATGTAAATAAAATATGAGAGTTTCTTAAATCAACTTTTTCTTCTTTTTTCAACATTCAAGCTATGCTTCTCTTTTTTTTCATTTCATGCTTTTTTCTTTCTTTTTTCTTTTCTTTCTTTTCCATCATTTTTTCATCATTTTTTTTTTCTTTCAAAGCATTAAGACCAAGCTCACAATGATACTTCAAAATACAACAAATCCTAAATGAGCACCCAAACACAAATTAATCAAGGCTACTAGCTCAACAAGGTAGGCAATTTTTATATGTAGCTAAGGTAGATTTTTGTGAATGGGTTCAAAAAGGCAAATTTATCATGTGAATGGCTCCGAAATGTTAACAAATGAATGCATGCTTATAAAGAAATGAAATTAAAACCATACTTGTGCGTATTTGATTTAGCACAAACCATAAGGAGACATACACTCACCTAAGAGAGACCGAATATGGATGTATCGGTCTAAGGAGGCTCTACCTTACCAATTTGCTTGTGGCTTGCCAAAAGTCAAGATCAAGCTTATTAGGTTCAATTTCAATCTTCCACCTACTTTGTCAAGACATTCCCATGAATGCAATTATCCCGTCAAATAATAGAGAATCATTAGCTATTAAGCTAAAATTGGGATATACAAATGGGTAAAACTATGTAAACCATGACCAAAGTAGGCAAGCAAAGCATATGAAGCACACAAATTTCAAAGTTTCATAAATTTTCTAACTAAATGCAAATCCTAACAATGCAACCCCCCCCCCCCCCCAAGCTAAACAAAACATTGTCCTCAATGTGCCAACATGTATACACACCCAAGCTAACCGTAAAAACGGTTCAAAGCACAAAACAGGGAAGACAAGAGGTTAATATTTAATGGGAAGTGGGGAAAAATAAAACTAGAATGCAAATGAAAGCAACTTACTAAACTAGCTAGCCTCCCCCAAGCTAGTATAAATATGGGGGAATCCTCCAAAGTGATGAAGGATATGATGTTTCCTTGAGATTTAAATGAATAAAAATGAAGAAGAAAGATAGAGTGTACCGTCAGGTTTCGAATAAGAGGAATTCTGTCATTTCGGATTTCGTACAAAACAGAAGAACAACTAGACGCCTAGAAATGTGAAACCCCGATCGGGGCCTGGGAACCCCGATCGGGGTTTGCCTTCTGTAAGTTTCTATTTATTTTTTGTTTTGCAGTATCAACTTCCCCGAACGGGTTTCCGTGCTTGAGGATGCGTGAATTTCCTCATCAACTCTTCTTGTCTTCATTGTTCACCTAAAAATCACCAAAAAGAAACATCGTCAAGTCTAGTTAAGTCGAAAAAAAAATAATAAATTACGGAAAATAAGAAAAATAAAGAAAATAAAATGAAAGCAAATAAAAGCTTGGGTTGCCTCCCAAGAAGCGCTGGTTTAACGTCTCGCACGACGTATGAAGTTCGAGTCGGTTCAAGCTTCCATGGTAACTCCCTCGATTACCCCAACGACCGCACTCTCATGGTAGACCGTACCACCGATTTGAAACTCTTCCTCCTTCAAAATGTTCCTATCATTGATAAAGTGTGAGCTTTCCTCCATTGATAGCTCTTTTCCATACAACTCATGCCCAATCTCGTCATCACCTGCAAATGATTCTAATACCAAGAGCGCCTCCAAAGGGTCTTTCGCCAAAGACCGAGGTATAAAGTCATCTATGACATTGTCCAAAACATCAATAGAAAAGCAAGACTCTTCAAACATGGGACTCTTCATGGCACTATTCAAGTTAAATGTGACCTTATCGTCACCCACTTCCAATGTGATTTTACCATTCTTGACATCCATTATTGCACCCGCGGTATGTAAAAATGGTCTTCCCAAAATAATGGGGATTTGGGCATCCTCGGGCATGTCAAGAACTATAAAATCAACTGGAATAAAGAATTTACCAACTTTGACGGGAACATCCTCCAAAACTCCCAAAGGGCGTTTTATAGAATGATCCGTCATTTGCAAAGTGACACTAGTACATTTCAAGACTCTCATATTAAGCTTAGCATAAATAGAGTAAGGAATGACACTTAAACTAGCACCTAAATCACATAAAGCTTTATCAATTTGATAGGTACCAATTGTGCATGAAATGGAAAAACTACTGGGATCTTTTATCTTAGGAGGGGACTTGTTTTGCAAAAGAGCACTACACTCGGCGGTGAAGGCTATAGTTTCAACATTATCAAAAGTGTTCTTCTTAGTTAAAATGTCTTTCATGAACTTAGTGTAAGACGTAATTTGAGTGATTAATTCGGTAAAAGGAACAGTTACCTGGAGGTTCTTCACAACTTCCATGAATTTACCGAATTGGGTGTTCTTGTGATGCTTTGCCAATCTATGAGGGAAAGGCACTTTGACTTTTTCCGGCTCCTTTGCCTCAACAACCTTCGTTGGAGGAGCATCCTCCACATCTTCGACTTGTTCAACCACAATAGGATCATCCGCCTTCTCGGGCATAACATCATTCTTCTTACCGCTAGGGAAAACCTCCAACTCAACAAGCACCTCCTCATCGTCTTTGGGCATGGTTGGCTCATCATACTTTGTACCACTTCTCAAGGTGATTGCATTTAGAGTATCATGTGGTTGCTCACCTTGAGGTGGTAATTGACCCGGTCTCCTTTGAGAGCTAGAAGTGGCTAGTTGAGCCATTTGTTGCTCTAGCATTTTGATTGCGGAACCATGGCTTTGGTCATTTTTTTGTAATTGAGCCGACATGTCCGATTGAGTCTTAGCCAATTGTAATACTAAGAACTTGAGTTCTTGATAGTGTTGTTGGGCATTTTGTTGTGGTGGAACTTGGGTTGGTTGGGAGTTTTGGATTGGTGGTCGTTGTTGGTAGTTTTGATTTTGATAGCCCGGTGGATAATTGAATTGTTGTTGTGGGACATAGGCATTTTGTTGAGCTTGAGGCATAAAATTTTGTTGGGGTTGAGGATTGTGCACATTGTTGCTTTTTTAGGACAAGTTGGGGTGGAATTTTGTGTTCGGGTTGTAAGTATTGGAAAAGGTACCCGGTGGATAAGAACTTTGTTTAAAAGTTTGAAAAGCACATACCTCTTCCATAGTGGCTTGACACACATTAGAGTAATGACCCGCACCTCCACAACTTTCGCAAACAACAATTTGACTAGTAGAAGACACGACATTGAGTTGATGAACCGCTTGTTGAGCTTCCAACTTTTCTTGGAACAAAAGGATTTGATTCTTCAAGATGCTAGTGTCGGCAACTCCCTCTCCTCCTTGGATGGGTGCACTCCGGGAATTAACATATTGGGCATCGTGGATCGCCATAGATTCAATGGTGGCATGAGCAATATCCGTGTCAATCTCTTGAAAACGCCCATTGTTGGCGGAATCAAGAATTCTTCGGGATTCGGCACAACACCCATTGTAGAATGTTATGGCAAGGAACCAAGCATCCAACCCATGGTGTGGGCATTGCCTTTGGAGCTCCTTGTAGCTCTTCCAAGCTTCATATAAGCTCTCAAGAGCTTGTTGACGGAATCCCGTGATTTGGCTCCTCAAAGTTTGAGTTTTCTCGGGTGGAAAAAACTTTTGATAGAAAGCAAGAGCCAATGTCTCCCAATTTGTCACTCCTATGGTGGCATGATCAAGGCTATTGATCCAAAGCTTTTCCTTCCCCTTCAAAGAAAAAGGGAAAAGTATTTCCCTAATTTGGGGTTGGGTAACACCCGTTTGGCGAATCATGGAGCAATAGTCACAAAAGTTTTGCACATACAAATTGGGATCCTCCAAAGGACTTCCCCCAAATTGCTTCCTCTCCACAAGGGTAATGAAAGATGGTTTGATCTCGAATTCCGGGGCGGTAATTTGAGTGGTGGTGATACCGGCCGGAAGCATAGCCGCGGTAGGCTTGGAATGATCGGAAAGTTTCACCATTCTCCTAGGTGGTGAGGGTGGTTGTAACACCCGCAAATGTACCCTATTTTAAATAGTAAAAATATTTTACGGATACTTTTCAGCGATTTTTAGTTTTATTTTGGAATTTAATTTTTCGAGTCGAATTTAGAATTTCCGAGTTCGTATTTGGATGTTTCGCGAGATTTCAGGTAAATCCCGTCTTAAGTCGTATTTGACTTTCGTTGACTTTTTCCTTCATATACTCCCTCAAACCCTAAATCCTTCTTTCATTTTCCACTTAATCTTTCTTCCTCATCAAACCACAAAAAAACCTAAACTCCATTTTTATCAAGCTTAGATTCGTCGCTACTCTTTAATTTCTTGCTCAAATTCATCTAGGTTTGTCTTATTCTTCCCCTCTTAGCTTCCTCTATCCGTATTGGTAATAAAATTACCGTCTTTCTCGCTTTTTAAATTATCCGTCTTTCTCAAGGTGAATTATATTCATCTTTTATTACCTAATTGTAGGTGGAGGCTACTAGGAAGACTTAGAAATCGTTTGAAGACGCGAAAAGGTAACGGTGAAGGGTTACTCGATATCATTTACGTGTTTTATGTGTTTTCTAGGCTTGTAATCGTATTTAGATTATGGTTAGTATGCTTAGGACTTGTGTTGTTGTTGTTGGTTGTTGTTAGTTGTTAATTGATATGAGAATTGATGGTTTGTGATGTTAAATGAGGATTTTTGGTTGATAACTTGTTGGGATTTGATTGTGCCTGAATCCCGTGTAGGACGCTGGCTGCGTCGTGGGACGCAGGCTGCGTCGTGGGGCGCAGGCTGCGTTACGCGCGGCCGACAGTAATTTTCCTGCACATACCCCTTTTCGTAAAATGATCATATCTCCTTCGTTACTTGCTTGTGTTGGGCTTGTGACATCCCGTTGGAACCGTAAGAGGATAAGCTATCACCTCCATTTGGAATTTCTGCATTTGCATGTCTAGAACTCTAGTTATGACCGTTTGAAGTGGACCCTTGTTTTCGTTGGTTTTCAAACAACGTTGTTTTGGAGAGGTGATCTATGTTTTTATTCATTATGCTTCATAAACTTGTTCTAATGCTTATGTATCATGTATTGACTCATGTTTATCATATTTAAACTTATATGATTCCCTATTCTCATGTTTTGTGACGGTTTTTGGTATGTTCCCACTTTGAGTCGGTTTTTACAAATGATACGGTTTGAGCACTAGTTTGTCTTGTGCTTTGTACTCTCATTCCCTTGGCTACCTTCCCGTTCGTAAGGCTGGAATGTCGGAACGGAGAGGTATCCTACTGCTTAATTGCATGTGTAGTGGGCATACGACGACGTTGTTGGGAGTTGAACGCATTGCGTTGATCGACCCGGCCGTCAAATGTTGTGTACTTGCGAGGTGGGGTTATTTGCATGTAGCGTACCGCATGTTATGAGGCTTGAGCTCGTTTTCCGCCTCTTTCGTTAATTGATCTACCGAGAATGTGGGTACTCTGCGTTTTATTTGTAAGACCGAGTCTTGGATGCGAAACGTCATCGCATGTCGAATCGGAAAATGTGATTCCGAGAATCTGGCCAGGTTTAGATTAGGAGCCGTTTTATTATCGTTCCTACCAGGAGGAAATTAGTCTACATATACGAAATGGATTGAATTGTGTATGCGTTCAGGGAAGGTTTTTCTCCCGTGGATGCCTGTTAATCATACTTGCCATGTACACGGTGCTAGTGCGTTTCATTTACCGTGAGAGATGTCGTCTTTGTGTCGTTGTTCTTGAATGCGTGATT
>JAIUZE010008693.1:0-29401 GCA_022085475.1 Heliosperma pusillum | reverse complement strand
ATAGTCCTACTCAATTTCTAAGGTTGTGCACGATGTTAATAGTCTTTCAGTTGGATTTGTTTACTTAAAGTCTTTATAAACGAAAATTTATTCGAGGTACGTGAGTGGCTCCATCTTCCAAGCTTAAAATAAAAATTAAATTCATACATTTACTTTCTAAGTTATGGTTGAACTCTTTGATTTTGATTATATTTTTTAAATTAATTATTTTCCTAATAATATTATCATCTTTTCAACATTAAATTCATACATATACTTTCCAAGTTTTGGTTGAACTCTTAAATTTTGATTATATTTTTCAAATTAATTATTTTCCTAATAATATTATCAACTTTTCAATTTTTAGAAACTCTATAAATAAAAATTAAAATCATAACTATTATTTGTCTCACATTGGAAAATAATGTTGATGTGGTAAAAATACTACATATAAATAGTAGAATTGTCCCACATCTGAAAAATAATAAAGTGGGTAATCCTATGATTATAAATAGGAGTCATCCTTAAACCTTACGTATCAACCCAAAATTTTTGAATCTCTTAAATATTGTCTTAGAGATCTCTTAAAAGTTTGTAGATGTGATGAATATACTATGTATAAATAGTAAAATTGTCCAACATCATAAAATTAACATAAGGTGGGTGATCCTATGATTAAATATAGGAATCATTCTTGGACCTTATATAACAAACTAAAATCTTTTAAGTCTCTTAAATATTGTCTTAGAGATTTCTTAAAAGTTTGTCTATTACTTCCTCTATTCTCCTATGATGTTCCCATTTTATTAAAATATATTTCACATATATTCACAAAATGGGTACATCATATGAGAATGGAGGAAGTATTATCTTCACAATTGTTAAATTTACATCATCAAAAATTAATTTTAAAAGGTATTATTAAAAAAATTGAAGTATTGTAAAAAAAAATTATGAAGATAATATAATTAGATTCGTGGTGAAAAAAACCCTGAAAAGTATAGAAACTCATATTATTTGAACATATTCGGTGTAATTTTTAGTATATTATTTGTCATACATTGAAAAATAATGTAGTTGTGGTGAATATATTCCCTATACATAGTAGAATTGTCTCACATCAGAAAATCATCACAAAGGTGGGTGATCTTATGATTACAAATAGGAATCATATTTGGAACTAAAGTTTCAACCCAAAATTTTTTGAGCCTCTTACATATTGTCTTACAAAACTCTTAAAATTTGTATTATAATTTTCACTATAATGAAATTTACATCATTAAAAATTAATTTAGAAAAATATCATAAATAATAATTTTGATGGTAAACTATTTAATGTGTTATTTGTTCCACATTGAAAAAAACAATGTAGGTAACGTGACTTGTGAATTTATACTACGTATCAATATCAAAATTTGTACCACATTAAAAAATTATCATTAAGTGGAGTGATCATAAATATGATAATCGCACGAGCTTTTAAACTATTTTTTTTTTATATTTTTATGTTAATAAATGACTTTAAAATTTTAATAAATGACATTTAAAATATTTTTTTATTATTCTAATATTAATATAACAGTTTAGTAACAGTTAAGAAATAAATATTATATGAAAAAAGATGGTGTACTACTTAGTTTGTTATTAGTCCCACATTGAAGAATAATGTATGTGTGGTGAATATATTACTTATAAATTGTAAATTGTCTCACATTGAAAAATTACTATAACATAGGGTGCTCTTATGATTATAAATATGATTCATCCTTGAACTTAGGTATAAACCCACAATTTTTTAAGTCTCTTAATTGTTGTTTTGGAGAGCTCTTAACAAAATGGAATTATAATAGTCACAATAGTTAAATTTACATTATTAAAAATTAATTTAGAAAATTATCATAAATAATAATTTTGATGATAAATTACTTAATGTGTTATTAGTACCACATTGAAAAATAATGTATTTGTGGAAAATATATATACTAAGTATGATTATAAATAGGAGTTATTTTAGTATTTTAAGTATTGGTTTAATGAACCTTTAAAATTTTGTATTATTAATCCCACAATAGAGAAATTTACATCATCAAACTTAATTTAGAAAATTTAGGAAAGTATCCTATATAAGTAATAATTTTGATGGTGTACTACTTAATAAGTTATTTGTCCCACATTGAAATATAATACAAGTGTGGTAAATATATTACGTATAAATAGTATATTGTCCCACATCAGAAAATTATCATAGGCTAGAGTGATCCTATAATTATAAATAAGATTCATCCTTGGAACTTAGATATCAACCCATAATCTTTTTAGTCTCTTAAATACTATCTTAAAGAGCTCTTAAAAATTTGTATCCACATTAGTGAAACTTACATCATCAAAAATTAATTTAGAAAAATATCATTAAAAAATAAAGTGAAAAATATTTTATGTATCTCAATATACATTTCCTATATTATATTCAAGTGGTGTTTATAATTTGTATATAAATTTTTTTACATTCAATTCACAAAAAATATTGTGAAAATGAGTCATCTTTCAACTTAGATATTCACCCAAAATCTTTTGAATCTCTCAAGTATTATCTTTCAGAGATCTTAAAAGTTTGTATTATTATTTCTACCTTAATGAAATTTACATCATCAAAATAAATTTAGGAAAGTATTATATATAATAATTTTAATGGTAACTACCAAATATGTTATTTGTCTCACATTGAAAAGTAATGTACGTGTGGTGAATGTACTATGTATAAATAGAAGAATTGTCCCACATCGGAGAAATATCATAAGCTGGGATTATCACGCGATTATAAATAAGAGTCGTCCTTGAAACTTAGAGATGAACCCAAAGTCATTTAAGTTTCTCAAATACTCCCTTCGTCCCGGCCATTTGTTTGCCTTTTTTTAAGAGTATTTTAAACAAAGGCAAACAAATGATTAAGACGGAGATAGTATTGTTTTAGAGAGCTCTTAAAATTTTGAATTAATTATGAAAATAATATAATTAGATTCGTGGTAAAAAAAATGCTTTCATTATAGTGTATAATTTCATATTATTTGCATATACTTTGTGTAATTCTTAGTATGTTATATATCTCACATTTAAAAATAATGTATGTGTGGTGAATATACTAATAGCTATAAATAGTAGAATTACCCTATATCGAACAATTAACATAAGGTGAGGTGATCAACCCAAAATCTTTTGAGTTTCTTAAACATTGTATTAGAGA
The DNA here is from genome assembly GCA_022085475.1 of Heliosperma pusillum. NCBI lineage: Eukaryota > Viridiplantae > Streptophyta > Magnoliopsida > Caryophyllales > Caryophyllaceae > Heliosperma > Heliosperma pusillum. The sequence continues at coordinate 26,181 of JAIUZE010008693.1, read as the reverse complement.
GCTTAATTCTTCGGTACTTTGAATCATTTTTCGAGTCATAATATAGATCAAATATAACTTGAGTCCCGACAAGGTTTGTAACATATGTTTAAAATAGAATAAGTTGAATCAATATATAAATATTATTTTTTAAAAAATTACGGAGCATATTTTATTATAGTCTTAAAACTTCTAAAGTTTATTTATATAAGTTAACTGTTATAGAAAAATTACGAAAATGACATTAACGTAGACCCGTGCATCGCACGGGCATGAAATCTAGTAACTTATATATACCGTGCATTCATTGCACGGGGTCTATACTAATGTCAACTAATTCAAAACATTAATACAATCTTCTATATTCGACAATTCTCGATTCATAATAAAATATTTCTCACAATGAATCAAAAAAAGATAAATAAATGATTGGGACAAAGATAGTAATTTGACATACGCAATTCAAAAGAATGTCATATTGATTGAGATACTTTCATACTGAGATTGTGAATAAACTAAATAATAAGATGTATTGTTGGAAGTTAGGGGCTTTTTTAAGCCTTTTGAGTTTTTTCCTTACCATCCCACATAGGAGAGGAAAGGAAGTGTGTATGTGTTTATATACACACTCCTTCCCTTACGTGTCACTAGTGGGTAAAGGGGGTCTTTTGTACAAGACTCTGCGAGGTGCTTAATTCAGCTCGCACACGCACGCGCGTGCCCGAGCCCGGCCCGGTTCCGGATCCGGGATTTGGGATTTGGGATTTGGCAATCGCCTGCGGCGGGCTATGCCTATCTTTTTGGACCTGAGACGAGTTTGTAAGTCTGTTTTGCTTTTGAAAACATAAGGTTGATTTAGTCAGTCAAAGTGACTGTTAGTGCCTGGTTTTCAGGAGCACTAACAGGTCCACTCTCTGACTGCTAACTGCTACTGCGGCTGCTATTGTAGAGTAGGGTTTGCTGGAGCAGTTGCTGTATTTTCCTATAAATACAGCAACCTTCTGCTCTCCAAAACACAACAACAATAGCACATTCTCTCATACTCTCTCTTCCTCTCTTCTGTTCTAAATATTTTTCTGGGTACTACATTTTATCGTTCCAAGTCTCACAGTTCCGAGTGGGCGGAGCTGCGTGGAGACTGTAGTGTTATCCTTGGGGAACTACCTGTACTAGCTGATCGCCACCACGGTTGTACTGGAGAAATAGTTTTCAAGGCAGTGGCTTTCTACCACGGCACTACTACTTAAGTCGGTATTTCTAACCTCTGTTTTTATTGTTACGGCATTTCGCGTCCTACAATTTGAAAACTATTTGTTGCTGTAACCATGTCTGTTATTTCGAAAATTGTACCCGACATGTCAAAACTTGAGGCTTTAGACGGAAATAATTATAAACGTTGGTCCCAGAAATTGTTGATGTTTTTTGAGCAATTGGAAATTGATTACGTACTGTTTTCTGACCCGCCTACCCCTATAACTATTACTTCTATTGAGAATACTCCTCCTGCTGCTGCTGTTATTAAGTCTAATGAGGAAACTGTTAAGAAGTTTGAAAAAGACAACAAAACTGCTAGGTGTCACATTCTGAATAATATGACAAACACTCTGTTCGATTTATTTGCTGTCAATAAGTCGGCTAAGGTTATTTGGGAGGCTTTAGAAACCAAGTATGGGGCTGATGACGCGGGGAAAAAGAAATATGTTGTGGGAAAATGGTTGGGATTTCACATGGTTGACGGGAAATCTATTATGGAACAAGTTCATGTCTATGAAAATTTATGTGCTGATGTTGTGAATGAAGGCATGAAACTGGATGATATTTTTGTAGCTAATGTTTTGCTAGAGAAATTCCCTCCCTCCTGGTCTGATTACCGAAACCAACTCAAACACAAAAAGAAAGACCTGTCCCTTAAGGAACTTATAGGACACATGAGAACTGAGGAGGCTAATCGCCTCAAAGACCTTCCTGCTAGTCAATCTGTGACTGTTTCTGCTGTTGCTGCTGTCAAAGCTAATCTGGTTGAGTCTGGTGGTCCGTCTTATGCTGAGAAATATAAGGGTAAGGGTAAGGCCAAGGTTGGTCAAGGTAAGAACCAGGGTCCTGCAAAGAAGAATGGTCCAGTGAAGCATACCAAACCGGTTCCTAAGATTCAGAAAGCTAAGGGTCCTATTGTCTGCTATGTTTGTGGAAAAGTTGGCCACAAAGCCTACCAATGCTCCGAGAAGAAATCTGCTGAAGCCAATGTTGCTGTAACTGATGACATCGTTGCAGCTGTGGTTGTGGAAGCTAATCTGGTGGGAAATGCTGCTGAATGGGTCCTGGATACCGGAGCTTCGAGACACCTCTGTGCTGAAAGAGGGTTATTTGCTGAGTTCGAGGAAGTAGCTGATGGGGAATGCGTCTACATGGGTAATTCTTCATCTGCAAAGATTACAGGCAAAGGCAAGATCTTTCTCAAACTCACCTCGGGGAAAACACTTGCTCTCTCTAATGTTTTATTTGTTCCCTCATTGCGTCGAAACCTCGTGTCTGGTGCCTTGTTAAACAAAGCTGGTATGAAACTTGTTTTTGAGGCTGACAAGGTTGTAATGTCGCGTAATGGGGAATTTGTGGGCAAGGGTTATCTTTCTGGGGGTCTTTTTGTATTGAACATTGATTCAACCTTTAATAATATTGCATCTACTTCTGCTTATATCGCTGAGTCTCTTGATGTTTGGCATGGTAGATTAGGTCATGTGAATGTGGATTACATTAAAAAACTTAGAACTATGAGTTTAATTCCGAGTTTGACGAGTCAAGAATTCTCTAAATGTGTTAGCTGTGTTGAGGCTAAGTTTACAAAGAAACCTAGTAAACCTGTGACTACTAGGAATACGAGTCTTCTTGAGTTAATTCACACCGACCTAGCTGACTTCAAAAATGTTGCAAGTAGAGGTGGCAAGAATTATTATATTACTTTTATAGATGACTGTTCTAGATACACCCGTGTCTATTTGCTTAAGAGTAAAGATGAAGCTGAACAATCTTTTATAAATTTTAAGAATGAAGTTGAGAACCAACTTGACAGGAAAATTAAAAGGGTAAGATCTGATAGAGGAGGCGAGTATAAGTCTAATTATCTAACCGATTTCTGTGCTGCAAACGGGTTAATACATGAGACTAGTCCACCTTACTTACCCCAGTCTAATGGTGTAGCTGAACGCAAAAATAGAACCTTAAAAGAGATGATGAATGCTATGCTTTTAAGTTCTGGCCTATCTGATGATATGTGGGGGGAAGCAATTCTTTCAGCTTGTCACATTCTTAACCGTGTACCTCATAAGAAAATCGACAAGACACCCTACGAGATTTGGAAGGGCTATCCTCCTAACCTGAGCTTCCTTAGGGTATGGGGGTGTTTGGCTAAAGTGGGTTTACCTGATTTTAGGAGACCTACCGTTGGACCTAAAACCTACGATTGTGTGTTTATAGGTTATGCTCAAAATAGCTCTGCTTATAGATTTATGTCTTTGAGTGATCGTTCTATATCTAAGGCTAGAGACGCTGAATTTTTTGAGCATGTTTTTCCTTTTCTGAAAACTGTTGTACCATCTCCTAGTTTATCTGTTGCATCTTCTGATTTGTCTTCACATGCTAGTGCTAGCACTTCTATTGATGTTTCTGTTGAACCTAGAAGAAGTAAGAGACCGAGATGCCCAAAGAACTTTGGTGATGATTATGTTACAACTATGTTGTCTGAATATGGATACTCTGTTTGTGCTAGTGATGAGTTTGTTTCAGCTTTTTTAATAGAGGATGATCCCAAAACTTATAGTGAGGCAATGAAATCCATTGATGCTAATTTTTTGGAAAGATGCTATTAAAAGTGAACTTGATTCTATTGTGGCTAATCAGACTTGGGAGTTGACTGATTTACCTAAAGGTAGTAAACCCATTACGAATAAATGGATCTTTAAAGAGAAAATGAGACCTGACGGTACAATAGAGAGGTTCAAAGCTAGACTTGTAATTAGAGGCTTTACACAAAAGAAGGGCATTGATTATTTTGATACCTACTCTCCTGTGACCAAAATTTCGACTATTAGAACTCTTGTCGCCTTAGCTGCTATTCATAATCTTGTTATACATCAGATGGATGTTAAAACTGCTTTTCTGAATGGTGAACTAAGGGAAGAGATTTATATGTCTCAACCTGAAGGTTTTGTGATTAAAGGTCAAGAGAGTAAAGTGTGTAAACTGAACAAGTCACTTTATGGTCTGAAACAAGCACCTAAACAGTGGTATGAGAAATTTAACAACACTTTGATGAGTAATGGTTTTGTAGTTAACAATTCTGATTCATGTGTTTATTCCAAAAGAATAGAATCTGATTGTGTGATTATATGCCTATATGTTGATGACATGTTGATACTTGGTAATAATTTAGATGTGGTAATTAGAACCAAAGAATTTTTGTCATCACAATTTGAGATGAAGGACTTAGGAGAAGCTGATGTTATCCTAGGAGTTAAGGTCATCCGTAACCCCTATGGAATCTGTCTAAGTCAATCTCATTATGTTGAAAAAGTGTTGAAAAAGTTTAACTGCTTTGATTATGTGCCTGCTAGAACACCCTATGATCCTAGTATACCGCTGTGTAAAAACTTGGGTAAGAGTGTTTCCCAAGAAGAGTATGCTAAAATCCTAGGTAGTGTGATGTTTTTAATGAACTGTACTCGACCAGATATTGCATATGCTGTTAGTAGACTGAGTCGTTATACACATAACCCCAGTAATGAACATTGGAATGCTCTTCGTCGTTTACTAAAATACCTAAGAGGAACAGTTGATCTGTGTTTGCATTATGGTAAATTTCCTGTTGTGCTAGAAGGATTTTGTGATGCGAACTGGGTTTCAGGTAATGATGAGATCTGTTCTACTAGTGGTTATGTCTTCACCATGGGTGGAGGTGTTATATCGTGGAAGTCTTCTAAACAGACTTGTATTGCACGCTCTACCATGGAATCGGAGTTCATAGCTCTTGAGTTGGCAGGACAAGAGGCTGAATGGCTGAGAAACCTTTTAGCTGATGTACCAGTATGGGGCGGACGGTTGACACCGGTCTCCCTACACTGTGACTCACAAGCTGCTATTGGTGTCGCGAAGAATAGTGTCTACAATGCGAAAAAGAGACACATTCGGATAAGGCACGCTGCAGTTAAACAACTCCTAGAAAATGGAGTGATCGCTTTGGACTATGTGAAGTCCGAAAGCAATCTTGCTGATCCCTTTACTAAAGGGCTGGCTAGGAGACTAGTCGTTGATACGTCGAGGGGAATGGGTCTTAAGTCCTTAAGTCAAGTGAATGAGTGATACTTGACTAGGTCTAAAGTCTTCATTTCTATGACGCTGTATGATTCATAGCCTTTATGGTAGTGCTTTTGAGACGCACTTGATGAATTATACACCAGGTTGGACTGAAGTCCTTAATGGCTCGTGTGAGAAGTGCTATTGAGAAGCACTTGAGCCACCTATGGAGGTGTGTTGATCTCAAGACTATGAGAAGTCTTGTGAACATGTCTGCTAATACCAAGTTAAACGCATCGCTCTAAAAGAGCGCGTTGCACTTTAGCGGAACGGTCTTATTTTGAAGGTATGATATGTGTTGTGGGGGGTATCAACCGAAGCTCAGCTAGGAATTCAAATCGAAAGATATTCTCTTGCTGTAAGTAAGTTGTTTCCTCATCTCACTAAAGTGTCAATTCAAATCGAAAGATATTGATACCTAAGTATCCAATCCTTCTTCTACCCAGGAATTTCTTTTCTGTCTCGGGCGCCCCTAGTGGGGGATTGTTGGAAGTTAGGGGCTTTTTTAAGCCTTTTGAGTTTTTTCCTTACCATCCCACATAGGAGAGGAAAGGAAGTGTGTATGTGTTTATATACACACTCCTTCCCTTACGTGTCACTAGTGGGTAAAGGGGATCTTTTGTACAAGACTCTGCGAGGTGCTTAATTCAGCTCGCACACGCGCGCGCGCGCGTGCCCGAGGCCGAGCCTGGCCCGGTTCCGGTTCCGGTTCCGGTTCCGGATCTGAGATCCGGGATTTGGGATTTGGGATTTGGCAATCACCTGCGGCGGGCTATGCCTATCTTTTTGGACCTGAGACGAGTTTGTAAGTCTGTTTTGCTTTTGAAAACAGAAGGTTGATTTAGTCAGTCAAAGTGACTGTTAGTGCCTGGTTTTCAGGAGCACTAACAGGTCCACTCTCTGACTGCTAACTGCTACTGCGGCTGCTATTGTAGAGTAGGGTTTGCTGGAGCAGTTGCTGTATTTTCCTATAAATACAGCAACCTTCTGCTCTCCAAAACACAACAACAATAACACATTCTCTCATACTTTCTCTTCCTCTCTTCTGTTCTAAATAATTTTCTGGGTACTGCATTTTATCGTTCCAAGTCTCACAGTTCCGAGTGGGCGGAGCTGCGTGGAGACTGTAGTGTTATCCTTGGGGAACTACTTGTACTTGCTGATCGCCACCACGGTCGTACTGGAGAAATAGTTTTCAAGGCAGTGACTTTCTACCACGGCACTACTACTTAAGTCGGTATTTCTAACCTCTGTTTTTATTGTTACGGCATTTCGCGTCCTACAATGTATATTAACTGGTAAAGAAGTCATGATACTGCTCATGTTGATTATTATTATTTCTGCAGCACTTTATGATGTGTATATCATGCGCCTATTTCCTTCATTATGTAAATGTAAATACATACTTTGCTTCCTTTATTTTTTTGCCGGCACAATGTTTCTTATAAAACAAAATTTGTTAGTCAAGAAATAGCAATATTGAACTGGCAATAAAAGTTTACAGCTAGACTTGAGTTTTCGTTTTCTAAGAATTAGAGCATGATTCGACTTATCTGTTTAAAATGGGTTTCTATTTCTTAAGTTTTTAAAAATTAAAAGCACCTAATTGATGCTTCTATTTTTATGGTCAAAAGGTGGTTTATGAGATTTAAATAAGAATTTTTTTAAGGTGGTTCATCAAAATATTACCATTTAATAAAAATGGTGACATCTAAGTATCTAACCATAAAAATGGTCACGTAAGAGTGAGACCTATTAATATTTGTTGATTTTGGTTTTCTCTGTATTTTAGTATATTCTTATAAACCTATTCTGTTTGCGCTTTAGGGGTGATGGACTGATGGTAGCAATGCTTCCATTACTATCTTCCCTATTCCTCTACTACTCTACTGCATTTGCAATAGTAATTTGCCCTCGTCGGAATTTTTCGCCCCCTTAAATCTTCCATTATATCAACTTATGCCAATCTAAATCAACCCTAGCGCTTAAATTCATTTGTATACTTGTATCTTGTAACCACAAAAATTTATATGGATCGATTTACCTGTACTAACTATTAACATCAGTACACGGTTGTACGTACAACTGTCTTATACATGACTCACTACATATTACTAAACCATAACTTACGTATCACCTAAAGTGTAATAACCTAATCTTACTATTTTTGCTATGTACACATACTTATCTCCTAACTTAATTACATCAATCTTGCCAACAAAGCAGAATTACAGTGCACCTCCAAATAATATAAAGCCTTGCTCTCTGTTCTCTTATTTGCTTAGCACAACGAAGCTTCAAATTCCGTGCCGAAAACGACGTCGTAGTCATGCTTAACATCTTGCTTCAAGTGAAGAACGAACTACCAACAAGCTAGCTACTATGTTGTAATGTGTTTTATTTATTTTGAGTTGAGATAATACAAAAATGAGGATGGTTTAGGAAGAAGAATGGTAAAGGGATTATATAGTTGAGAAAAAAGAAGATATGTGAAGAGAGTATTTGTGGTTGAAAGAAAGAGTGGGCCAATAAGAAAGTTGGGCTAAGTATAAATGGGCCCACATGTCTAAGGAAATGGACAAGAGATGATAAATGGGCTGTTTCCGTTTCTATCCACATAGACAATGACTTGGCATCAACTTCCCTCTATACTTGCTTGTCCTTGTCTTTTTTTACTCTTCGTTTTGTACTCTCTACTATCTTCACGTACGATATGACCAGTCAAATATCTACCCACCGAATAAACAGAAAAAAATATTAAAATTATATTGATAAAATGTTATGGGAGTGTTTTTTTTTTTAATTTGTCACCCAATAAATTATTATGTTCTAGAATTTTTGTCGACCATGAATTATTCATATCATTGGAGTAAATAATGAAATCACCCTTTAGATTAATCCACTAAATAGAGTAATTTATCGTAAAAAAAAAAATACATCCTCTTTTTCCGCCATGGTTTTGAAGACACTAATTTTTAAAGGAAATTACTCTTTAATTCATTTAGTTTAATAGGTGTAATTGATAATTACGTCTAGAATCAATAAAAACGCCATGAAAAATTGATTGGATTAGTGGTAATTTAATATACAAATTAGCAAGCACGGCCCTGCCCCCTGTTTTGTGAGTCAAAGGACAAGGGCCTAGGTCAAAAAGGGCCTATTGGGACATAACTTCGCTTTGTAGATTATCGCTCGAAACCCTTTGTCAATAAAAATTATTACATGTAAAGCTCAAAATCAGTTAAGTAGTCTAGTAGTGGTTAAACATTTTACCAAATAATAAAAGGTCATGTGTTTTATATTTAATGGTTGCTTCTCATCCGCTTTTTTTTAAAAATTTATTGGAATGTTAGGCTTATCCTTTCAGTCCTTTATTTAGGGAATTGATAATGCCACTACCAATTTTGTTAATGCTACAACAATCTTCCCATAACTAAAAGAATAAGTCACATAGTAAATTTTCCCGCTCAAGCTTTATAACATGGATCGGACCTTTATAAGCTAACTATTCTTTAAGCACGTTTTGTACAAGTTAGGCCCAAAAATGGTATATCCATCTATAAGTTATTGAAACATGTGCTGCATAAGAAATCTATATAACAAAACAACAAAAATATATTTTTATGCAATATTATTAAAATATACTATCTTAAGTATTATATTGAATAATTTTCTGTCACAAAAATTCTCAATCATAATATCCTCACAACGCATTAACAATACATGAAAATAAATATATGAATGAGTTATCTTTTACACGTTGTGATCGTCTCACAAGATAAACCGTCTCACATTGTAAGTCGTATCGCATTATAACTTTGTAAGCCCGTCTCACACAACACTGCCCCAAACTAAGAACTAAAATTCTCTAAACGATAAAATCTAAAATATCGTGCAGTAGCACATGTTCTACACTAGTATAAGGTAAGTGTATAAGTATGTTAACTATTCACCGTCTCACAAATATAAGTGGCGTTAGTAATTTTGGAGTGGTATTATGACTTCCTTTTATTTATCTGATGATGCATGAAGTATTTGAAGAAAGATTTTTAAAAGGGTCACTATTTTGCAATTTTTCCTAGGGCCTCAATATGTTTTGGACCGGCCCTGCAAATTAGCGCAAATCCATGCAAATGTGCGCATTTTAGATAATGTTGTTAGAGAAATTAACATTTAGTAATTAAACTTTAAATTTAATGGTAGAGTCTACAATGACAAATGTGTAGTATTAATTAAGTAGGAGATATAAAAGTTATTAAAATTACATTAATTTGAAGAGATATGGTACTCTAAATAATATATTCCTCTACAAATATTGACAAATAAGAATTATAAGTAGGACAACATTTGTATAGAATGATCAAAAGTGTTAACCCCTATATTTGAGAATAATTAAACATGTTAGGGATCAATGTGTAGGTTAGAATGATTTAAGCGGAAAAATTCCTAACTTCACCTATTCTTTTAGTAAATAAAGGATTCCCGTAACTCAACAACAATATTGGTAGTTCCTGGGTGTGTCGTGCGACGTACATAGCGGTTGGCCGTAAGATGGTTGTGTTATGTGGTGGAGAAGACGGTGTCTGATTGCGATAGTCCGTGGGTGTAGCGTAGCAGTAGGTGTGTAATGTTGGGTGGTCGACGTAGCTATTATTGTTCAAAAATAGGATCAAGTTTCTTGTCATCCGGTCCGATCTCTGGGTTTTAAATATCCAACCAGCCCTCCAGACTGGACCAAATAAAAAAAAACATTGTTTTAAAACGTGGTCCAAACCCCAATCCCAAAAATGCCGAACCGGGACGCCGAGTCAAATGGGTCTAATTCGGTCTGGTTTCTTAGTCTTAAAATGTCCGTGGCCGGTCTCGTGGTTAACCGTTTCGAACTAGTTTTGGACCGTGGAACACTCGTCGGCATAACTGTGGGTGTGTCGTGATGGGTACACAATGTATCTGTGGGATGTCATGTTGGCCACACGACTTGAATTGGTCGTGGGTGTTTCTTGTTTGCCACACGACATGGTTGTGTTCTTTTTGTGTTGGCTGCACGACATACCACCAGTGAATTATTTTCGGTGTCAACACTTACATGCGTCAATTTATGTCTACTACCCGTGAGACCTATGCAGCAGAAAAGCCAGAAACTGTAATTTCCGCCAGTTTCTTTGGTTACTCGATCAAGTACGTGCCCTTTGATCGAGCAACCCTTAGGGGTAAGATTAAGGCCAAATCTGGAATAGTTGCACTCGATCGAGTGCATGTGGGACTCGACCTAGTTGATTTCACTCGATTGAATGAGTCGAGGGTACTCGATCGAGTCGATCTATTATACCACTATTTATCCAAGAGGCTTTAGCAATACGTTTCCTGTTAAATAAGGTTGCTACCATCTCAGTTAACCGAGGTAGTACATATCAAAAGACAAACAAAAGTAGAGTAATTTATAAGTTTATTGCATAACATAATTAAATCGTCTTAAACTTGGCTTACAAATTCCAAAACCAACAAATAAAAAGACTTTATATTACAGCTAGGAAAATAATTAATCAGACTAAAAGCTAATTGTCAGACAGTTCTACTAATGGTACTCGACGTGTCTCGCGCTTCCCACTAGCATCCAATAACACAACTTACAAATCAACTTTTATAAGACTCACTACTCCCCATGTGTCGGAAAATCAAATGGATCATAGCAGAGTCGAAAATAGTTTGACATAAAAACGCGCACAGTCAACCAACGCCGACCATCCCTCCACAACGTAACCCCACCCCCGCCGACTACTTATCCCTACTATCATCCCCACATCGACTCGTCAACCTCATCCTCGCGCTTAGCACCTACAAGTTGCAGCAACCACCAAACTTAATGACACATGCCTAACACTACCACTCGACGCCACATCATCTGATCATCTTACTCTGGCCTGACGACCCTACAACCACCCCTTATAACAACCCAACTCAATCGAAACCCTAATTGTTGATGGAAACGACGTGGGGAAGATATGAGGGCGTGGTCGACGGTTTATGATGATTCTAACTCGAGATGGGCCGAGGTTGGGATGTGGGTGGTCGGGGCAGGGGGTAGGGAATGGGTGGTGGGGGATGGGGAGGAGTGGGAGATATAGTAGAAAATACAATAACAGAATAATAATAGAAAATGTGTGAGATATAGTAAAAGTATTGTGCATTTTTATTACACAAATTCTCATTTGTGACGGACACTATCCGTCGCAAGCTTAAGACGGATAACATATTCTCCCACAAAATACCCATCAAGGGTGAGTGCAGAAGCACATGGGGGGTGCCCACCTTGTCCCCTCTACCCATTTCCTCTCACAAAATACCCGTCGCAAGATCCGATCCGTCGCAAGCAAGACCTACTATTTTTATTATGTGAAGCATCGTCTTAGCTAGCTAGTGAATTATTGGGACAAACATTGAAGTGAAACTGAAAATACAATCTAACAATATGACATAGAAGTGGTGGAGTCCAATTGAAAGGGGACAATGAACATCACTCGAAAAGTGACGGTCTTACCTCCTTTCATTAAGCAGATAAGGATGATTATTCTTCATGTGATTGGATCACCAATTTGTATAACTTATTAGTATTTCTTAGTAATCAATGTCCTAAAAACTACAAACCATCAATCACTCCCGGCATTGACAAAACTAACTCGCATGTCAATCTACAGTTACTCACTTTATTATCACATTTTGTCACACTATTTTGGACGGTGTTCTGTCAATTGAAGAGGTGACAATGTGTGACTTAACGATTAACTTGATTGATATATGCTTAACCTACTTAAATACCGAGCACGATCCAAAGCTATGGGGTTTGATATCGATTTAACTTGACCTCACTCGTCTAAGGACAAATTAACTATTGATGAAATAATTTTATTTGTCCTCTTGAGTACGAATTGAATCAAATTAATGTGATCGACTTGTGCCTTGATGATTATTCAACTGATTAATGGTTCATCAATAATATAAGTTACTGACGAGGGGTAGGTTCAATGGGGTACGTTAGTACAGATGAGGGTGATCGATGATGGAACCAATGATGGCGGAAACGGTTGTGGTGTTGCTGAGACTTCGAGAAGCTGAGAGTTTAGGATGTCGTGATTGAAGGCGACTATTCAGAGTGTTATTGATGTTTTGAAGCAACAAAAGCAGAGGCAGAGCGATGATTTTTTAGTTTTAGTAGACATAAATCATTTATTTAGTAAGTTCAATTCTATTTCGTGGTCATTTGTTCGTATGGATGGTAATAAAGTCACACATGAATTAGTTCATGCTAACTAATGGTGCATATAGGTAAAAGGTCTCGGTCGTCGCCTCTTTCCCAAAACATTGCGATTGATGTTTACGAGAAGCTTCGAAAGATAAATTATACCCAATTTGGGTTTTCAAACAAAAAAAATATTGGTTGTTGATTTTCCAAACCAAATTAAAGAGAAAATAATAAATAATCAATATTGCATCACATGATATTCAAAATAGATTGAATCCACATTGATAGATAGTATAATAATATTAATATAGATAGATAGTATAGAGTATAAAACCATAGATATATAGATTTTGCTACCTTTCAAATCCTAATATTTTGAAAAAGTATTTCTTAAAAAAGATGAGAGCAATTAAATTAAAAGGATGGAAAGACTTTTGATACCATATTGCACATGATCAAAATCTTCTTTTATTATCTCTAAATAAAATCTGAACCACAAATTCTCATTTGTGACGGACACTATTCGTCGCAAGCTTAAGACGGATACCATATTCTCTCACAAAATACCCATTAAGGGTGAGTGGAGAAGCACATGGGGGGTGCCCACCTTGTCCCCTCTACCCATTTCCTTTCACAAAATACCCGTCGCAAGATCCGATCCGTCGCAAGCAAGACCTTCTGAACAAGAAAATAGACATCTAAAATGTGAAGAACCATTTATTTTAAAAAAAGATGGCCCCACTTGTTACTATTTTGGTATACATCTTGTGTTGGTACTAAACGACACGTTTCGTTAAGAGTAGGTGTTTGACGGTCCCCTTGTGCACTTGCGTTTGGGATGTCAGAATCTTTTAGTTTGGGCATTACCCACGTGCACAGCCATGTCACTCCATTTCTAATTTCTTACTTTGGGCCCACCTTTGTCGTTTCCATCTTACGGAGTACTTCTCTTGACTCAGATGTATATCCATTATTAATTTTAGGGTTTTTTTGTCAAATACTTTAAAAAAGTTTTTCTTTTAAACACCGTCTTTAAAAGAACTATTTATCAAACACAACCTTTAAAAATCATTTATTGTCAAAACACGACAATTTGGCCGGACTTTGACCAACCTTAAAGAAAGCCGGTGATGAATCAGCATAAATTAGGTTATCACGTGTGAACAATTTATTTCCATATCTCGATTCTTTCACTTTCACTCTTCATTTTCACCCTTCATTTTCACCTCTCTCTTTTCACTCTATTTAACTGTTAGTTTTTTACATACTCCATATTAATTAATCAACTAAATCTAGATCATTATCTTGTAATCAATTTTACCCTCACAACAATACTTTTGATCTTCTAATCGTTTCAATCTCATTTTTTGTTCTGCAATTTCCGACTTCAAACCCTTAACTTCATTCATGGGACCGTCAACCCACTTGAAATAGTTGCAACCACGCATTCCCGTTTATGGGTGATAAAAACTTATAAGTTAGAAACCTTCTACCTGCATTTCTTTCCGTAATACAAGTTTTCAAAGAGGCGGGAATTCCACAACGACATTTGAGGAGCGGAGTTGTTGACGAAGAAAGTGAGCTGCTACTGGACACTATTAATGAAAAACAATTTTAAATGGGTTGGGTTTAAAGGTGAGAAGATGAAGGTATGGAGAGAAAGAGTGTTTGTTGGAATGTTGGGTATTAAATATAAGGGAAATGGGGTTGATAGATAAATGGAGGAAAAATGAAATGGAGAGGGAAGTGAAATGGAGGGAAAACAAAATAGAAAGTCAAATATGCTTCACACGTGCCAGACATTTTAATTGCCGGAAATCATTTAAGTGGACAGAATCCGGCCAAATTGTCGTGTTTGGACAAAAAATGATTTTTAAAGGTTGTGTTTGATAAATAATTTTTTTAAAGGTGATGTTTGGAAGAAAAAGTTTTTTAAAGGTTGTGTTTGACAAAAATACCCTTAATTTTACGGAAGATTCTCACGATACCCTTCAATTCGAAATAACCAATATTTTTACCCGAAAAGCTTTGAGTGGCCATAACTCAGGTTTACAAACACGGAAAATGACGATTTTTTTCTTCAAATTGTTCATCTTTCCGAGAACTGCGATTTGAAAAAAAAAATTGGCGAGTTCTGAACTCGTGACCAAGAGACAAGGTCACTCAAAATTTGTTCGGTAAAAAAACTTTCACATACAAAAACTCCTACCCACGGAATCCAAATACGACTAATTTTTTTTTCAAATCGTATCTCTCAGAAAGATAAACGATTTGAAAAAAAATCGTCATTTTCCGAGTTTTTAAGCCCGAGTTATGGCCACTCAAAGTTTTTCGGGTAAAAAATTTGGGTATTTCGGGCAAAATGTCAATACTTGGAGGAGTTGGAGGGTACCGTGTGTAATATCCCAAAAATAAATAAATAAATAAAACGCAATAAATTAATATGAAGAGTTTATATTAAGACTTTTATTAAACGGTACAGACTAATATCTGACTAAATTAGACTTGACCCGAAGATGATTTTCACCCAAAATAATTAAACTCGACATAGTTAAATTTATCTTATCATGAGTCAAAAACTATATCGTGTGCGTTCCGCTTAAGATATCTGATTATTAAATATACGTTTTGAGATATAATAATATTACTTATTAGAAACTAAGTAATGGTAGAATTTGTTGAATTTAGGTAAATGAATATACGTATGATCTTATAGATAAAATTTATAGCCAAATAAGATATGTATTATAGTATAAAGCATGTAGAAAGTATAAGGTGACACGTATAATATGAGGATGAATATAAGCAAATAAAGAATAACACAACGGTACGTCAATTAATTAACCGACATGATGATGATATAAATAGTCTGCAAATTAATTCAATCATATATCGTACTCCGTAACTTTTTACGTATAGTAGTATTATAATTATATGTACTTGTGACTATTATAATTATATTACTTAAGATACTTGTAAATGCTTTCATATAATGTCAATTTTTGTTGCTCAATACAAATAGTGTTAGGATTTCGTCTAGCATTTCTTAATAACTAAGAAATATGAAGTAAAACTCAACTTGCACACTAGCATAGTAGCATGCATGGTAAGCCGACTTAAGTTGGCTATAAAAAGCCCAGCATTGGACTTTGATAACACAAAAAAATGAGAGAGGAAATGAGGGAGTCACGTAGTACTCCACCTATATTTCACTTCACCTAGTTACTATGCCGTACATATTAAGGTATGACTTCAGGACCCTTTGTCGTTATAATTATTTAGTTACCGTCTTATACATAAATAAAATAAGAGGATAGTATAAGTACTTGTTTATATTATTTTATTCGTAAGTTTTGTAGTAGAACCGTTATAATGCTTGTATGGTTTTGGGACCTTTTAGCGTAAAAATTAATAATTTCAGATGACATTATAAGTCATTGTTTATAAAAATAAGGAGTGTAGGTTTCATATTATTGTTATTCTCACATGTTATATTAATGTCCATTATACTATAATATTGTGATGTAATGTTGTTATGCTCGTTTTTATATAATGTACATTTGGCCAATTGTAGCATTCGAGATACGTGCTACGGGATACGATTACAGGAGAGGGATGACATTATAAATTTAACCTGTGTACATGGAAGGGAGCACGGCTCCATGATATGAGAACTGCGGTTGTGGTTATTACTGGTAAAAGTGTCATGGGGTTACATAAATAATTATATGGTCCTGTGTACATGGAGGAGGGCTTAGCCCAGGGGAGTAATTACTCCGTAATGTATCTCACTTCAGTAATGGTAGACCGCTATTACTCTGAAATGAAATGTTGCATACTGATATGACAAATTGTGCATGTCTATTTAAAAATGAATGGATGATACTTATGTGACATACTTCGTATTATTTATATGTGAGACATAAAAGAGATAAAATAGTGAAATGAGAGTCTAAGGCCGGTGGAGGCAACCAGAGTCATACTCAGCCTGTGGTTGGCTGATTCCGTTACTTTCATTCCTTTTCAGGTACAAGTATCAAGGAGGGTCAAGTGTGAGGATTTCATATAGAAGATAAGACTTATAAGATGTATAATTCAACTAAATAAAATTTTAATTTTAATTCTTTTCAAATGTATTTACTTTATGGTATAGCCTTGTATTTTCCGGAAGGGAAATACGGCGGTGACGCCCTGTAATCTCGCTTCCATTTTTATTAATAAAATGAATTATTTTGTGCTCCTTGTGTACTTGAATTTCGGGGCGTTACACCGTGGAAATTAACCGTTAATTTTAATAAATTTTAAAAATAAGGTATGCTCTAAAATCTAAATTTATTAACCGGGTTACGAAACATCGTCGACGATTTATAAAACATCGTCGACGTTTTTTATAAAAAAGACGGTCACTACCCTCCACCCTTCATTCACTCTTCCTTTCTCTCTTTCTCCTAAATACACTCCTCTCCCCATCACTGCCGCGACGCCCACCACCTCCGCCAACACTTCCACCGCCGACCTCAGACGACCCACCACCACCGCTGCAAAAAGTATCCCCCTTCCCCCTGTTCCGACCACCCTTCCCCTCCCCTCCCCTTCCCCTTCCCCTTCCCCCTTCCCCCTATGCTATATTGGTTGTCATTTGTTGTTAGTTGTGCATTGTGTCGACATTGTTGTTGTTACTTGTTAGTGGGGGTGTTTAAGTGACGTTCCAACTGAACATCGACTTTGTAGACACGTTCAGTTGGAACGTTGAGGTGTATGTGTGTCGTTCCAACTGAACGTTGGATATGGGGACCAACGTTCAGTTGGAACGTTGATGGGTGTTGTTGGCGTTCCAACTGAACGTTGGGTATAGGTACCAACGTTTAGTTGGGACGTTGATGGGTGTTGTTGACGTTCCAACTGAACGTTGGTTATAGGTACAAACGTTCAGTTGGGACGTTGACGATGGGGGTCGACTTTTTTTTTCGTCGTTTAAATCTCGCAAAAAATATTTTTATTTATTTTTTGTTAATTTTCGATGTTTTGTAATATATTATTCTCGTAAATTTTTAAATTCTTTTTACCGTTATGTAGCAACGTTATGATTCGATTCTTTTTAACATTTTATTCTCGTTAATTTATAATTTTTACCGTTTAATTTTTACTTGAAACCGTCTTTCTAATTTTTTTGGTTAATTAAAATTGTTTTTTGGGTGATTTTATGAGTTACTGTAAAAGATGAGTGATGTGCATATTTTATATGCACATTTACACACTTATTCGCCCCCATTTCAGTCTTACTTATAGCTCATTTGAGCCGATTTCATGTCATATGCCCCGTATTTGCTACTTTGGTATGTTTAGTCTCCTATTTGCAGGTTAGACACATTCTAGGTGCGATCGGGAGCATATTTGGACATGCAAAGGACAAAGACTATAGACCAGCCTTTCAATGAACAGAACAACTCGTTTCGGAAGCTCAGCAAGCAAACAAAACCCAAGAACCAGCCCACACCGATCGGTGGGCCAGGACACCGATCGTCACACACTTCTTGGAGCCAGTAACACTCTCTTATAAGCCCCGTGTACATTACAAACAGGCCCAGATCTACCTAAGGGCCTGGCACCTGGCTTGGACTATGAAATGAAGACAGAGGGAGAGGAAATGAAGCCCACTCCGATCGGTGGGGCACTTGAGGGCCTCTCCACCGATCGGCCATGACAAGCCCACTTTCGTTTTCTACCTCTCTAATCTACTGGGCAAGCTATTGAGCAACAGGACCGAAGCTTTCCGAAGCCCAAGTCACTCAGAAGAAACATCGAAGCCCAAAAGAGAAAACCTAGCTCTATATGAAGGAGAAGTGAAGAGAGTAAGGGGGTATCTCTCCCTAGACGCAAGATCCCTTGTCACGGATCGAGTTTCCGCTCTAAAACACCATTTTAGATTATTGTTTTACATTTTAGTCGATTAGTTTTAAGTTTTCGTTCGTTTACAACACTATATCGATCGGCATAGCCTTATACCGATCGGCATCCTCCTTGTTTTTGCCCTAATTCAGGTTCTGATTCAGTTTTATTTCGTTTTCTGTCATTTTCGTTCATGTTTGTACGTTTCTCGACCATGAATCTTGCCATACCATCCTGTGTCTTCTTGTTTTGCTTAATATCTATCACCATGAGTAGCTAAATTCCACACTAGGGTTAGGGACGAATCGATATTGATTAGGGCAATGACTTGTTGATTAAACTGTTTTGCATAGCCTCTTTGTTTGTTTCATCGCGTTAGTTGATAGTGACGACTCTTGACTCACGCCGTAGTATAAGCCTATTGAGACCGACCAAGTAATATAGGCATAGACGACCAAACTCAAATAGGTGGTGGCTGTCGAGACCTACAAAGTAACATAGTTTACCACCCGAGACTTATACATTACCTTGACACCCATTTCCCGAGTCAACATTGATAGTCCCGTCATACCCTAGTTTCATTCTCTATTGAACTTACATTTCCTTTCATTTAGTATTTGTTAGTTATTAAGCTTGACCTTTTGTTTATCATTTAGATTTTGTTTCTCTCTAAACTCAACCCCTCAAAACTGTAAACACCATAGAATTGAACAATAGACACCCTACATCCGTTTAAACAATAGTCCTCCCTGTGAATTCGACACCCGACTTACCACTAGCTTCATTAGCTAGTATTGTTGGCTTTTAAATATTGTTTGATAGCAGTCCCGACGACAAACTGTACATCAATGAGAGATAGAGTAGAGGAAAAGATAGAGAGATAAAGTAGAGGAAAGGGTAGTATATGTCTTTTTTTTAAAAAAACGTCGACGATATTTTATAAAACGTCGACGATGTTTCGCCTTTGATTAACAAACCCCTTAGTATAAAAGATAAACAAATGAATGGGACGGAGTGATTCTGTTACAGTCTTCCTTAAAACGGAGATATCCATCTGATAATATTAAAACATGTAAAATATCACCTCACATGTGCATATAGGACAAATCTTTTACTTTTTGCAATTTATTATGTCTTTGTTTTATCCATCCCAAATAAGCATATTTCACCGTTTTAAAATTAATACGAATATAAGCTTCTTAAATGAGAATTTGCCATTAGTTATTCGTTATCATTTTTTGTGTCATAATTTTCTTTATAAAAAAAACAATATGAGGTTCCCATACTATAAATTAAATGAGACGCTATAAAGTTGGTAATCTTCTCATGAAAGACAATAACCAAATTTTATGACCTATATTAGCAAGTTTATGAACAACACCATTGATCTTTTTAATAAAGAAAGACCATGACAAATTGACACATTTTTGTATTATATAACACGAAAAATATATGGGAGAAAGAGAGTATATAAACATAAGGTTTTTTATAGATATTTATGTCTTATCAATGTAGTTGAAATAGTTAATTTTTTTTATGTTTATGTTTCATGATAACATTTAACATACATAAACTTATTTGATCCATAAGATTGCACAGATTATTGAACGAATTGGTCTGTAAAAAGAATTGGTCGAATCAACTCAAATAACGTGCCTCTTTAATTTTGACATGCTAATAACAAAGGATTATTGTATACACCAATGGGCCAAATTTTCATATCAAATCTACATTTTTACATTTTTACATTTTTACATATCACAAACTCTAAAACATCCCTCTCAAGCGTAAACGCTTTTATTTGGAATAAAAAATATAAATCCAATAATTGTATAGTTCATCGTTGATAAGCGTTTAATTAGTCACATTTTCCCTCTCATTTTCATCCCCATATTGGTCCGTTTACACGGATTTGCGTGCCCTTAATTGCATTTTGCTCCCCGATTTCCCGTACTATGAATGTCGATCTTAATTTGTAGGAATTAAGGCGGAAATGAAGAAATCGGTGCATAAAGACCTTGCATGAGTCGGGATTTGGAAATGAGAAGAAGAATGAAATGAGGAGAGTCAGGTGGCGCAGGCCGGTCCACTGACCGGCGGCCGGCCAACCGGCGCAGACAACATGCCCACAAAGGAAAGAAGAAGAGAAATAGAAGAAAAGGCCCAGGTAGCGCCGGCCGGTCGACCGGCGGCCGGTCGCCTACCCGGCCTGCACTACATCAGAATGCCCATGAGAATGAAGAGGTGCTCCAGGCCGGTGGGGGACCGGCGGCCGGTCGACCGGCCAGGACCCCCACTTTTCATACTTAGAAGGATTTTGATGGCAAAGAAATTGAAGCTTCTGATGTGCTCCCGGCCAGCCAGACGACCGGCGGCCGGTCGACTGGCCATGAACACAAAGCCGCAAATTCGCTTAACTCTTCTATTCCTTTCCTAATTTCGAGACACCTATAAATACCCTTCCCCTAATATTTTGTAAGCAGCTTTTATTATCTCATAGCACAAAACCCTAGATAATTTGTAACCTCTATTAAGTACTAATTACTCTCCTAATCGTTCCCTAATTAAGCTTAATTTCTCATTTCAAGTTTGTAGATCTAGTCTTTCCTAGTAGAATTATTTCAGTTTTGGGTTTGTATTGAGGATTTTGGGTTGAAGACATTCTCCCTATTCACTAATACAAGCTTGTTGGTATAAATTTCTCATCTTTTTGTTATTTATGCAATTTAATTTCATTTCTAGTTTATTGTTTATCATTTGATTGTTATAATTATTCATCTCCATAGCATAATGTTCATTTCACTATTCATTGCCTCTAGTTGTTTGACTTCTCTTAGCATGAGTGAGTAGATTCGTTTCTAGGGTTTAGGGGGAGCCTAAGGGAGGATTATGTGGGATATTTAGTTGGGTAATTAGTATATTTGTGGTAATAATTTGGGTATTACCCATATGCGCACTAAGTGTTTGATGAAATGTGTAAACGAAAGTTGCCCATTTTATCAAGCATGATTTGATTATTTCTTAAGCGACGGTGGTAGAAATTATTAGACTAAGTGTTTATATGGGTGATTTGAGACAAATGCGATGGCTTTGTTGATGATTATTAACTGTTGAGACATTAGCAATTAATCCTACTCGAATTTGTTACCCATTTGCTAATTACCCGACTAGCCCATAAATCCCCCTAAGGGGAACCCTTTACCTTAGTTTTTCCCTTTAATTGTCTTACCTTGTTATTTAGCTTTTACTTGCATTTCCTAGTTTTTAGTTAAATCTTCCAATCAATCTCTTATTAGGCTAGAATAGGATTCATTCAAACTTGTAGTTGACCCCTCCATCCTTGTGGTTCGACCCCGACTTCCGCTATCGCATTAGTTGGGTTTTATAAATTGTTTTGCTTGAGCGGTACGCGACAAACCGTTCATCAAATGGCGCCGTTGCCGGGGATGGCGTAAGGAAACTCGTAGTTTGTTTTGTGTCTTAGATTTAGCCAAGTTACTTGTTGTTTTTGTTGGTACTTAGTTGTTAGATTATTTGTAGAGTGCCTTGCATTATTGTCTTTCCCTAGTGTGCCCAAAAACACACTAGGAGTCTAACTTGTTTTTGAGTTGCTTTTGAGTGCATGCCTAGGGGTGAAGGGTTGTTCTTGAGCCATCCGGAGCCCGAAAGGTTATTTAGGACTCTCCGAGCTAATACACTTGCTCGGGTTAGGAATTCAAGAAGGGTTAGCCATCAACAAGCCAATACTTCAATCGCTTCTACATCCACTCCAACAATCGATCACCCACAAAACAACACCATTGAACCTATATTCGAAAATCCCTTCTACAATACATTACCAAATACACCACCCACAATACCTCAACAACAAAATCAACCACAAATGACTACTTTACGTGACCGTAATCGTCCCAACCATGATGATACCCAATCTCCAATCAATTTCGGTGTCTTGGCCCCAAATAACTTTGAGATTCACCCGGCTCAAATGAGTTCTATCGAGCGGGATAGCTTTGGAGGCCTCCCCGATGAGGATGCTCATGCCCACTTGAGAAAATTCAAAAGTAGGGTAGGAATCATGAAGAGGAATGGTGTGCCCGAGGAAACCCTTTGCCTAATGTTGTTCCCATTTTCTCTTAAAGACCGGGCGGAGAGGTGGTTGAATAACCATGCTCCAAACACTTTCACTACTTGGGATGACTTGGCTAAGGAGTTTCTAAGTAAGTACTACCCCGCCTCCAAAACGGCAATGCTAAGAAATGAGATAACAACCTTCCAACAAGAGGATGGAGAATCCTTGGGAGAGGCATGGGATCGATTCATTGATTTACTTGCCCGTTGCCCTCATCATGGAATTGCGGATTGGTATGTCACTCAAACATTCTATCAAACTCTTCTCCCTCAAACCAAGGCTATGGTGAATGCTTCCGCGGGGGGAAGTTTTGATCATTTGAATGACCAACAAGGGGCGGCATTGATTAAAAAGATGGTTGAATCGGAGTCTAGCTATGGTACTAGTTCTAGAGGAAATAGCTTGAGGAGGAGTTCTAAGTACCCAAGTGAGAACTTTTCAAATGCGGATACCAATGCCAAGATTGATTTGCTCACACAAACTTTTACTAAGGGTTTTGCCGAGCTTCAAAAGGCTCAAAATCAAAGTCAAGGTCATCATGTGAATGAAGCTAGTGGGTCTTATGCACCTCCTATGGTGGAAGCTTATCAAACCCCTACTTGTGAAATTTGCAATGGGTATGGACACACCTTTGAAGTTTGTGGGAATAATGTTTCTTATAACAATGAAGGAGGAAATGATTATCAACATGTGAATGCATTTCAAGGAGTCAACAACAACCCACGGCCCTCAAGGCCTCAATTCCAAAGTCAAGGGGCTTACAACCCAAATTCCAATTTCTATCATCCAAGTTCGAAATTTCACCCAAACATGAGTTACAAAAGACAAAATGTGTTAAACCCTCAACACACACAAGCTCAACCTTCCAACCCTCCGGGTTTTTCCCAACCTAGAGGGGGAGGTCAATTTTCAAGAGGAAACTACAATAATCAATTCAACAACTCTCAACAAGGTCAAGGATCAAACCAATTCCAAAATCAACAATTCAATGATCAAGGTTACAATAACCAAGGTAATTTCCAAAACCAAGGTAATTGGAATCAAGGTCAAGGAAATTGGAATCAAAATCAAGGGAACCCAAACTTCAACAACAATGGCCAAGGTAATTTTTACCAAGGCAACCAAAACAATCAAGCAAGTCAAGGGGTTCCTGATCAATCTTTCCAAGGCCAAGGGTCAAATTTCAACAACAATCAAGGATCAAATTTCAATGGTCAAGGTTCAAGGGGGCAACAAGGAAATTTCAATAACAATCAACAAGGAAACTTTAACAACCAAAGAAGCAACAACCAAGGTTCAAGTAGTCGAAATGACTATGCATTTGCCCTCCCTTTAATAAACCAACCTCATCAAGACAATGAACCTTCAATGAGTGAAGTTTTGCAACTAGTCAAAAACATATTTATTGACTATATATATGATTAGTCAGTTGATTAACGTAAATCAATATCGGTTGGCTGACTAGAGTTTGACGTTATTGTCGTTTGACGGCGGTGATCAACTGATCCCTTTCGGTCACACCTAAAGGATGAAATCCAAATAGTAACTAATTATTTGTATACGATACAGTTAATTAGTACATTACATATATTCGATATGTACGAGAGTTAATTGTTAGAAATTGAGTTAAGAACTCAAATTCGATTAAACTTATTTTTCAATTATGCGATAATTGACTAATAAATTTATATCTTATTTTAATACGATTAAATAAGATTTAACTTAGTAATTAATCGTTAAATTACTAAATTAGTTGAGGTTTTGAGATAGAGGTAATTAGTTAATTATATTTACAAGGAGTTGTAAAATAAATTAACTAAGCATTGTGGGACCCATTATATATTGATATAATGGTAAACTATTACTTAAAATGTTAAGTACATATTATTTATTTAATTGAGTCATATAATTGTTATATGATAAAATTAACACTTAATTATACAAGATAATTAACCATATGATCAATAAGTATTTGTGAGACAAATATCAAAAATCAAAATGGACCTAACTAGGCCATTGTGGCCGGTTAGAGTGTAGTTACAATGGTGATGATTGTTGCTCTTGTTTATACTCTTTAGTTACTAAATGAAAGTGGCATAACAAGTAGAAATAATCATCACTTGTTCTACAACACTCCACTCTAATGCATGTGAACAAATTAAACAAAATAATAGTCCATTTGTGGACAATGTGGTCCGGCCTCATGGCCGATAAAATGAGCATTTGTGTTCATTTTATTACTACTTCATTTTGTGCTTGTTTTCTTACTTCTCTCAAAAACCTCATCTTCTTACTAAAACTCTCAAACACTAATATTTACTAAGTATTACTAGTTTAGTAATATAGTCATAATATTAGTAGTATAATATCTATCTTATTATCTAGTTAATAATAAGGGTAGATTATTTGGGTTAATCTTGGTGCAACTTAGAGGAGATCTTCTACTTTGGAGATTATTTGTGTTCATCCATATTATTAGCTCAAGAACAACAAGAAGGAGTTCTTGTTGTGCCCTTTTATTTTCCATATCAATGTGAGGAAATTTCTTCTCTTATATAAATGTCTTTATATTTGCATGCATGTTACATAGATCATTAAATACTAAATTAACAAGTAATTTAGCAACTAATTAGAGGAGTCTAATTAAGGTCTATGGACTTTCATGTAGATGCGTCTTTTGCAGAGGCCGGTCATGGCCAATTTGATACTACATCCTCTGACTTCACTGGATACTCCTGAGGCCGGAAATCCATGAGTATGATCCCTTTTAATCCAAATCTTCATCATGTTTATATTTTTGCATGCATTTAGATACTTGTATTATATCTTAGTTTAGTTATCCATTTAGTTGCATCCATTTAAGCTTGCATTAGAATTTAATTTTGTAACATATCGTCACATGTTAGCCTTGCATCCATGCATATAGCGTAGTTGCATTTTGTTTGATGTCATTTTTAGACTTTCCCGTGGTTGGTACCCCCATGAGGGACGTGCATTTATGCATTTTACCGCCACGACGAGACTCCGATATGGCACACTAGACTTTCTTGTGGTTGGTACCCCCATGAGGGGCGTGCATTTATGCATTTTACCGCCACAACGAGACTCTAGATTAGCATATAGTTTAGCTTGCATTTACTTAGAGCATGCACCTTGTATTATATCATTTTGCATTTAGTTCACCCTCTTGTATATATTGTTCATATTGTGATTATTCATCAAAAATCAAAAACCCCAAAAACATGTTATTTGTTTTGAATTCACCCCTCACACCATGTAAATACTAAGTGTGGGGAGGGAATTCCCAAAAAATTTGAAAAAAATTGTTTTGTTTTCCTTTTCTTTTTTCCCTCCTTTCATATTTGAGTCACTTACTCGGGGACGAGTAAGACTTAAGTGTGGGGAGGATTTTATTTCTTTTGTATATCTCGTTGATTTTTGAAAAAAAAGTTTAAAAATGCCTAAAAATCGAAAATTTTGAAAATTTTCCAAAAAATATATGTTTAGATTAGTTTGTATATAGTTTATTTTGTATATATTGCCGTGTGTTTCTTTTTATCTCCATCCATAGGTGCGCCCCACATCATAAGAGGCA